>JAOXYD010229844.1:0-18086 GCA_028565735.1 Pinacopodium congolense
ATGATGATTTTTACACGACTTCTAACCATCATATTATGAATTTTGTGGATTATAAGAACAATGTTGAAATTAAAAGCGAAAATGCCATTGTTGGCAGTGAAAGTGATGAAAGTGCATATGTATACTTGTTAAATGATCACTTGGATGATGCTTATTTTGATTTCATTGGTGTTAAGGATGATATTTAAGTTGAAGACAATGATTTTAAGGTTTTGTATGTGAAATTTTAATGAAGTTGTCAAGAATAATGAGGTTGAATTTGTCAAAGCAATGGAGTTTATGGATTTTATTGGTGTTAATGAATTTAATGCTAGGCCAGATATGGTAATTTAAGACTTTTTACCATGAAATTTTAAAATTTAAGAGTGGTGTTCCATAAAGGATCAAGTTCCAAATAGTCAAAATCAATTGCATTTTTTAAAACCCTTTCAAAATTTGGACTCTTCTAATTTCCAAGAGAATGAAGTGAATGTTAGATTATGGACCAAGAAAGAGACTAAAGATTCTCTAATCTTATGGCCCGGCTAAAAGACCTTAAAGAAGCACTTGTTGGGAGGCAACCCAATTGTAGTAGTAGGTTTTAGTGTATTTGATGTGTTTTCTTTTGTTTGGTGTTATTTTCTTTTGTTTTTCTTTTTATAATCCTTATTATTCTTTGATCATAATTTCTTTATGGAATATGGTTACTTTATTTGGTTTCGAGTGTTTTGATTCTCTTTTGTTGGATTTGCAAGTGTTGTCTTCAATCTTTGCTATTTTATGGAGTAAGTTTTTATATGCATCTTCAATAGATCTTTATTCGAGTGCTTTCTTTCCCTTTTTTCCTCATGTTTGTGCTTAATTTATTATTTTAAAAACATTGAGGACAATGTTTAATTTAAGAGTGGAGGAGGGAATGGATGATCACACTTGTTTTAATTTAGCCTAAAGTATGTCAATTTATTATCTTTTTCAACATAACCTATAATTTGTGAATTTTTTTTTATTTTAAGGAATATTTTTGGACATTTTCCCTTTTTTTCATCTATTATACCCCTTTTAGATGTTATATGGTTTATTAATCTATTATAGATCAAATGGTTTTAAATTATTTCATGTATTGGATGATGACGTCTTTTGAACATTATGAGTTCCATGTGTTAAAATGTATGGTACTAAAGCAAAATGTGCTTTCTTTTAAACTATCACATCAGCTTGCTTTAATTTGAAAAGAAAAGAAAAAAAGAAAAAAAGGGAAAAAAGGGAGAAAAAAAAAGAAGAAAAGAAAGAATAAGAAAGTAATAAGTGAGTATGTTCACTCCACTAGCTTTAAACCAATTGGTTAAAGTTTATAGGTGGAGCTAATAGCCAATTGATGTGAGGTGATTTAATTAATATACCAGGGATGTTCATAACAAAATATTCATCTTCGCGTAATAAGATTACTTGACCTCTCAACCAAGCTTAAAAAAATCCCACATTTTTGCTTTGTGTTTTAGTTTTAATGAATAAAAGATGATTGATGGTTTTAAAAGATGATACATCTTGCTTTAGCACTATTCATTTTATATGTGGAATGGAAGTGTGATTGAGTTTGAATTTGAAGAAACATGAAGTGATTTAAAATTATTTGTGACTTGATATGCTTAGTTAACTATATATCATGTTTTATATGTATAATTTTTGAAAACTTAAGGAAATTGGTCCATTGATTATGTTTGATGAGTTGGACAAGTTTTCCTTAACTTATAGGTCATGTTGAACTTGATGATTGAGTGATTTACTCGAAGAAAAGAAAAAGATAAGTGTGGGGGAATTGTTAAGCCTTAAATTCAATGCATTTTTATCTCAATGTAATCCAATTTTAAGGTACATTTTTTCCAATTTGTTGTTAAAGTCCTTAATTATGTTTATAAATGTTGTACAATACAGATGGAAACCAAAAAGTGGAGAAAATATTGAAAATTCAGCAAAAATGCCAATTTGAAAGACTAAAATGGCAGCCTCAATAACCTGCCATTATACTAATCCAACCCTTCGTAATACTCTCGAAGTAGAGGACTTAAACTATGTTTTCATAACCTACTATTTTACTCCTCTTAAGCGTCGTTTTGGTAGCTGTTGCACGATTTCCAGCTGTAACTTGCTCTCTACTTATTGTAACTTACTTCAATTTGTTCCTACTTGCAGCTAACATATATAAGAAACCTCATAGATCAATTTTACATAAGTTAGGAAGAATTAGGGTAGAGAATTTAGATTAAAATTCTGGTTCTCTCTTCTTTAGCTAGTTTTTAGGTTTTTCCAAGCTTTGTTGTTTGTATTTTCAAGTTTTTTCGAGAATTCAAGGAAGTTGATTATTGTGTTGGGAGACTGTCTATCAGTTTATGTCATCATTTAGTGCTTTCTAACCATTAAATTACTTATTTTGTACTCCTTTGTTCATAGATATGCAAGAACATATGCTGAGTTTCTTTTTCAATTCGAATTTCTTGCTTATTTATGATGTTTTGAGCTAAATTCTAGTTAAAGACAGGTTCTTGAATGTCTTGAGTGTGTTTATAACATAAAATTGGATGTTAATATTTGTTTATTAAGAACATAATGCTTATTTTGATTTGACCACTTAAAATATGATTTAAGATGGTTAAAGATCCAACAATATCTACTTTAATCATTGAAAAATTCAGTAATCAACATATTTTAATTCAAGGATTTGAGAAATCTACCTTGATTATTATGAGGGCACTAATCTTGAATATGGTTTTTAAGATTAGAACTTCCTAAACTTTAAAACTACTTCTTAGACTTGTGAATGGACCAAATCATGAACTAAGAATGTTAGAGAAAAGGCAATGACTCAACCATAGCTTTGTTTTAATTTATTGAACGCCCTAGATTAGAAATTCTAATCTATTTCATAACTCGCTTAAGTCATTTAGGCCTAATTCTTAACTATTTAATCAATTGGTAATCTTTAGATAATTTGCAATTCAATTGTAAAGTTAGAAGCTTTTTAATTCTTTTTAGGTAAGCTAACCCCCTTAAATTAGAGCCTTGAGTCCTTAGATAATTGAAATCCAGTTACCTTTGTAGTCATACAACCAGTTTTCTGTAGGTTCGGCATTCTGTGTCTTAAATGTGTTTCACTTTATTACTTATGACTGATACACTATTGTTAAATTGATTTTGATTTTAATTAGAATTACATGTGAATTTATTGATTAATTTGAGGATAATTAGTGATACCAAATCAACGCCAATAATTTTTTGGCACTATTACCGGGGAACTAAATATTGTGTAATATTAGGAATATATTGGTATCAATTACTCTATGAAGTAAATATTGTTTTTATTGTTTATAAGCGTGTTTGTCTTTTCTTTTATTTTTTATGTGCTTGTTTGTTTCTGTTTTCTTTTTTTCTTTTGCATTAGCTTTTTATTACTTTTAACTTGATTCTAAGTTGGTGCTTGGCTTGAAAATATGTTTAGTAAGGATCATGTGAATTTAGAAATGAAACATCAACTTAAATGTTTAACCTCATAGAGAACCAACCATGTTGGAATTGATTATGTAAACTAGGAGTAGTCTTAAGTCTAGTATTGTTTGGCCTAGGATAAACTCAGATGACTTTAAAATTTCACATGTTATCACTTCTTTGATTAGGCTTTCTCAGTTTAGTGGTTTATCCTTACAAAATTCAAATGATCATTTAAGAAATTTTATAGATATTTGCAACCTCTATAGAAGTCCTGGCATTTTAGATGGTGCCCTTCAACTTAGATTATTTTCATTTTCTATGAAATATAAAGCTCCCACATAGTTAAATAATTGAAGACCTGATTCCATTATCACTTAGGATGATCTTGCAAATCTCTTTTTATCAAAATTCTTTCCCTCAGTTAAGATAACAAAATTAAAAATTTTGATTTCATCGTTTGAGCAATATGAGAGCAAGAGTTTACATGAGTCTTGGGAGCGATTTTGAAAGCTACTTGCTACTTATCCCATACATAACTTTAATATTTGTGAGTAAGTGCATATCTTTTATTTAGGACTCACATTGTCCACTTGTAGTCTCATAGATGGTTGTGGTGGTACTCTAATGTGAAAAATCGCAAGTGAAGCATATAGGTTAATTAAGGATATGGTATCTAATAGCTTTCAGTATTCTTCCAAGCCTTATTATAGGAAACCATTTAGAGCTCAAGCTATTAATGATGTGCCAAATTTACAAGCTTAAATAGTTGGCCTTAGTAAGCAATTGGAAGGTTTACAAACTAAAATTGATAATAATGCATTTCAAAACCCTATAGTTTGTTATTATTATGGTAGTTCCTTTCATGCTTTAATAGATTGCCAAGTTAGCCCTTCTTATGCCTCTGAACCTTCCCTAAATCATTATCTTTCTAATAGGCAAGGAATGGACTCCTATAATCCTTCTAGGGAGAGCTACCTCACTTTTCATCAAATTATCATCTAGCCTACCAAAATTCCCATGTTAATCTTTAATTTGAATTCCCTTCTCAACCAATTAACCAAGAAAAGTCCAATCTTGTAGATACGGTGATGAAATATATCTAAAGTAATGAGTCTAGGATGCAAACTCATGATAGACCAAACCCAAGCTCAAGCCCTAATGAAGTGTTGTTACAAAGAAAGAGAGGAGGAGGAATGTTTTCTATAGCAATATGAAAACTTCTTTATACCTCTTTCGCATTTCATGTCCACTATTCTACTATAATTTCAGTGGACCTTTTTATTGTCAATTTTCATTTATGATTCATTTTTCCATTATTCCAAACAATTAGCTTAAGAGTGAAGTCTATTGTGATTTATTTTCCTCGTAGGTTGCCTTTTCAGTGTTCTTCCATGGAAGTTGCAATGTTTATTATCGATAAGCTATCATATGTTACTAGTAATCACCTCTATTATTACTTTGTTCTTCTAATTTTATTCTAAAATTCTTTAATCTCTTCCTTTGATTGTTCCTCTCTTTCCTCTGTGAGTTTTGTTAAATTCTATCTGTTATTTTAATTTGGTTTCATTCCTCTCATTCTCCATTCTTTCTTAATTTAGTGTTAGCTTTCATTTTCTTTTTTATTTTTTATTCTACTCCACTTAGTCTTGTTGTTGTAGTTGTCATAGTTTATAATCAAACCAAAGGAATTTAATTTCAATGTTCTTTTTTATTCTAGCAAGTTCAAGTTAGTGGTCTTTGTAAATAACGCTTAAACTGAAGCCAACAAAACTTTCACCAGTAAAGGGAGCGGTAGATAACCACATCTTGTTTCTATTAAAGCTTGTTGATAAAATTGGATTCCTCTTTCATATTGATTCTATGAGATTCTCTAAAAAATTTGTAAGTTGGTTGGAAATAAGCTATATTATTATAACTATCATTGGTGATCGAAAAAGATGAAGGTCATAAGAGAGGAGTAAAGGAAGAATTTAAGAGAAAGTTGGGTGCTGGGGAAAGGAAAAATTCACAAAATTAAAGGAGTAACGAGAGAGAGAAAAAGAAGGAGAGGAAAGGACGAACTTAGAGGTTTATTAATAGAGAAATTACTAGTAAAATGAAAGTGGGTAAAATAGTAATATTAGTAATATTTATTAATCAAAGTTAAGTTAGTAATTTTGGTAATAAGCTATTAAAGGGTAAAATGATAAATTTGTAATAGCATTATAGCATGGCTTTAAACATTGGGGTGGGCAACAGGGAGGGAGGGAGGGGTTTTCACTATTTAGAATTTTTGGGTTTTGGCTATTTAGAATTTTTTTGGTTTAATTAATTTAACCAAAATTTGTAAAATTTAAATGTTGATGATAGATCGGAGGATCAGTTTAAATTGTAGTAGGAATTTTTTTTATTACTTAGATACTAAGTAAGAGATTAATTAGAATGTATTCCAATTACATGATCTTTTACATTATTTGATTAATATATATGTATTATTTTAATGACATGAATGTTGTGATTAGGAAGTAATCAAAGTATCATATATTTTTATTTGATTATTGTGCATTTCATGACTAATATGATTTTTATACATCTCGTTAACTATCTAAAATAATAAATTATTGGTATCAAATGAAGTCATGATTAATATAAGATTTATGTAGAATTCATTTTGCATTAATGAGTGTATTTATTACATGATTAAATTTAAATGTCATAATTTTATGGATTTTTGTGACCAATTGACTATATAGTTGATATGTTATTTTAAAAGTATGAAAACATATGGATATTAATGATGATTATTATAGTTATTAAAATGATGAGAATTTTTTATGGAATATTGGGATGTGGTATATTTGAATTGAAAATTATGATACATGGAAAGGATTAAAAGAGAAAGTAGAATAATGACTTGTCTAGGACAGGATATATTCAATAGTTAGTTTGTATGATAAGAAGAGATGTGATATTAAATTAGAAAGATTTTGCTAGGCACTTGTCCATAGAGCAGGTGTCAAAATATCTTTAGTTCCAGGGATGTCCTATGCACTCCAGCTAGGTACTGGAGTGGTGTTAGGATATCCATGGTAGTGGGGAATATCCTATATCGATTAGCTAAGCACTAAGGTGGTCTCAAGATACTGAAAATGAGTGAGAAATGCCACATGCCATATATGATATTATACATTTATATATCCACATGGAAATTGGTTTGAAATGATGATAAGATAATGCAATAGGTCGACAGACCATTGAATATAGTTCTACTAGGTTAAGCAGGGTCCTAAGATAAAGAAGTTTAATGTGGGTTAATACTTGGTAAAGAATAAGATGTTGTCATAAATCTTTATCTGATGGAATTGATGCATGTATTATTATGATGATGATCTAGTTATGTGTTTGTGATATATGTTTGATTCATGAATCATTATGGTATACTTTATTTATTATTTGAGATGTATTGTGTGAAAATTTACATTCTAGTTACGCTAACGGAGTAGGCAACTCACTCTTTACCTATTAAATTTTCAAGAGATAAATATTAAAGTTGATTATATGCTCGATGATTCAAATTTTTCCTCGATATCATTAGTTAGGTTAGCTAAATTGCAAGAGTATTTTTTTTAATTTTATTTCATTTTTATAGACATTAAGTGACAAATGCTTTTATCGATTTTTTAATGGTTTAACAACAATTATTTTCTAGGTATTTGGATATTGGATTATTGAGTATTTTTGTGTGGATTTATATGATATTAAGTGTTGGGTAAATGGTATAGGAAATTGATTTGGAAATTGCTTATGTTAAACCAAGGATGGTTCCACCTTATTTTGGTAATGAAAAAATAAATTATATTATTAATATCTGTGTTTTTGGGTATGTTTGAAAGATATATCGGATAAAGTTCAAGACAATCAATCGAAGAATCTTAAAGGTTGTAAATGAAGAACCGTATGAAGATATGAAGATTCAAGATTGAAGAAATAATCTTAGATATGTTTAAATGTAATTCTTATTTGGTTTTATTTTGATGTTTTAAAAAGGGTTAATATCATGGGTAGTTCCTGTAGTTTTTTAAACTATTATTTTAGTCGTTATAGTTTGAAAACTATCATTTCAGTCCTTGAACTTTTATTTTTTTTTCAATCATTGGTCCTTTATCAGATTTTGCTTATGTGGACCAATGAATTTTTGACACGTGTCCATGCCACATCAACAAAATCTAATAAAAAACTGATGATTGAAAAAAAAAATGAAAGTATAGAGACTAAAATGATAGTTTTCAAACCATAAGGATTAAAGTGATAATTTGAAAAACCACAAAGACTACCCATAATATTAACCCTTTTATTAAATTGCTTATAAATTGAATACTCATGTATACACTTTTAAACTATCTATATAGGTATATAATATGTTTGAAATTGATAAGTTGATGTATTCGAATTTGCATTTAGGTCAGTCGACCAAATGGGCTAGTAAGTAAAACGACTAAAACAAACATAGAATAAGGATTTAAAGCATTCATCTTTTGTACTAAAACACAAAACCAAAGTAAAGACTAAAGTAAAAAATAATAACAAAAGAATATGATTTTCCTCCTAAGTTAGCTACTTTACTAGGGCCAAACAGATCTATATAAAGTAATTTAAGTGGTTTAGAAAACGTTACCAATTTTTTACTTTGAAAAGAGCTTCTTACTTATTTTTCCATTTAGCATGCTCCATATACTTTATCTTTCTCGTATTTCATAGTTAGAAGGCCTATAACAAGTTACTTTGAGTTAAGCTTTGAGAGGAGATCCACACTAGCATATCCAAGCCATCAATGCCAAGTCCAGGCACACTCACTAAAAGATATTAAACATTTATCTTCAAGGTTAGTAACACAATATAAATTAACAATGTAAATGTTTCCTTCCCTTTTTTCTTAAGAAGAAAAAATATCATCATTCATTTTAGATATAATGCATTCATCTCCTATAAAACTAACTTCGTAACTTCTATCACATAATTGATTAACACTCAGTAAATTATACTTTAAACCTTCAACAAGTAGTACATCATCGATTAAAGGATAATTATCTTTCCCTACTTTTCTAATTTCAATTACCTTATCTTTGCCATTATCACCGAAAGTGAAGAATCCTCCACTTTTACTTTTTAAGTGATGAAATGTGCGGGATCGTCAATCATATGTTGTGAACAACAGCTATCTACATACCACTTATTACTCCTTTTGATGTCCTACGAAACAAAGGAATAGATTTAAGTACCCATCTCATCTTAAGTTTTTAGATGTTAATAACAACCTAACTCATCCTTTTGGTATAGCCTTAAGAAAGTTAAGAGAATAATGCTGCACAAGAAGAGTTCAAGGCAAAGACACAAGGTCTTACCCTTTAGGTTACAAAAAACATAACTTGATATTAAGACGGTTTAAAAAAGAAATACAAAGGACTTTGACCTATCGATCGACTAATCTATGCTAGGTTGACCGATTTCCATGGTCGGTTTACTAAATGTAAAACAAAAACTACATGTAAAACTAAAAAAAAATCAATTATAAACATGAAAACACCAAATAAGAGAATTATCTAAATTTTAGAATCCAAATCATTCTTGTTTTTTGAACATTGTATTTTTTGAATTTATTAGATAGAGAATTTAAAATATCATAACAAAAATGTGAAATATGACCATAGCGTTTATAGTAAGAAAAAAATAAGGGGGTGTAAGATCTATATATGTTTCTTAGTAGAAAATCATCAAAAAATCTTTGAAAATAATGTCTAGATTGAACAACAGATTTTCGATCATTCATTTGCCTTTGAAAAAATTTCTTAGGCCTTGGAGTATACATGAAGACATGATGTTTATATTTTGATTTAATAGATGCATTGTGCAAAATTTTATATGAACTTTCTTCTTCTAGGTTTTTCCCTCTAATGAAAATAGTTTTACTAGTGGATGGTTCATTATTATATCCTAGTCCATGTTTGTCGTTTTCGAATTTCTAAACACTCAATAGTGTTTCTAGTTTTTCTTTTCCCTTGTTGAATTTTTCAAGAGATTCCTTAAGGGATTCAATATCTTTCTTTAAGGACTTATTTTCATTAACTAATTCATCATTGTCTTTGTTAATCAAAACTATGTATTTTCTAAGATTTTCATTTTTCAATTTGTATGCATCTAACTCTTCTGAGGTTCTTTTTTGATTATCATATAATTCCTTATTCTTTTTAGTTAACTCTTTTATATGTTCCAACACTTCATCACAAGAATAATCATATTCATATTCATTTTTACTAGGAGAGGGATATACCTCGTTATGTGCCATAAAGTACATGTTGGCTACTTCCTCTTCTTCGGAATCACTTGACTCGAACCAAGAGACTTTTAATTATTTCTTTTTCTTGAAATCTTTCTTTTTCTTTCTCCCCTGCCTTCTTTTCTTTCTTTTCATCTTTTTCCTCTTCTTTTTAAAGGTGTGGACATTGCGATCTCAAGTGTCCCTTTTCACCATATTTGAAATACGTTATGTTAGATAATTTATTTTTAGAAAAAGGTGTACCTTTTCGACTTTTTAAAGCATTTCATATGAACTTCTTTAGCCTTCTCAGGATAAGTACAAGTTCCTTGTTTTCGCTTCGAAGAGACGATTATTTATTGTCGCTTTCCTCCTTTTAGCGACTTTAAATGCTACATTTTTCTTTTTTAGCATTTCTTGATCTTCATTGATATTCTTCGTCCTCATCTCATACGTCAATAATGAACTAATAAGTTCGTCGAGAGGAAGTATGTTGAGATCTTTAGCATTTTGTATTGTAGTCACCTTTGCTTCCCATGTCTTTGGTTGTGACATTAATATTTTCTTAAAAAGATCAACACTAAAATAGGTATTACCTAGACCTTTTAGAGCACTTATGATATTATTAAAACGTGCATACATAGAAGAAATATTCTCATCATGCATCATTCTAAACAATTCATAATCATGAGTAAGCCTTATCTTAGTTTCTTTATCTTGTTTAGTACCTTCGTGTGTGATTTCTAAGGTATGTTATATATCATATGCAGTTTCACACATAGGAATCCTATTGTACTCTTCCATACTCAAAGCACAAAATAAAATATGCGTGGCCTTACAGTTTGAGGATATCAATCTCTTTTTTTCTACATTCCATTCATTTTCTTTCTTTAATGTTAGTTCATTTCCTACAAGTTTGGCAGGCAAAGTAAACTTTTGTGACTTCATCATTCATAATTTAGTATTCTCACTCATTAAGTAACAACTCATCCTATTCTTCCAATACATGTAATTGTTATCATCGAAAGAGGGAGTCCTATGTGGATTATGACTTTCTAAGCTAAATGAAGAAGCTAAGAAATTCATGAAATGTACCATTTGAACTTTACTTACTAATTCATTAGAATTAACTACTCTATGTGAGACTTATACTCTAATATTACTTGTTAGTCTTAAATGACACCTAAAAAGAGGTATGAATTATGTTCTAAAAGCTTTATGTAAATTACAAAAATGAAAATATAAAGAAATTTGTGGAAACTAAATAAATAGTGATAAAATGGAAAAATATAATGAAACAAACTTGTACTTATTGAAAAAGAGATAAACAATACAAATGAAAAGATTATAATAACAACTTACAAACTCCTTTTGAAGCTCAAGGATAACCTTCTATTTTCTTTTTCTAAGGCTCAAGAATAACCTTGGTCATATTCTTTTTATCGGCTTAAGAATAACTTTGTAGATATCTTTTTGAAAGATCAAGAATAACCTTACTCTTAATTACAATGAACTAAGTCACTTGTATGATAATGCCGAGTCTCACAGGACTAAAAACCATAAAGAGAAAGCTCATAACACTTATCAAACATAGATAAACTCATAATTCAACTTGTTAGAAAAAAATTTTTGTCTATCTTCTGCTTTCTAATCCTCCCATTTATACTCTTAACAAGGATCAACTAGCCATTATGCAATCTCCAACGTTCATCTTCATTATTAAGAATTATTAACATTGCATAATATGACTGTTCATGATCTTTTGCTCCGTAATCTTCTCATTCGGTCAACCGATAGCTGACATTCGGTGAATCGACCTTTTATTTTTGCTCATTCAGTCAACCAGTACATGGATGCAGTTGACCGATATCAGTTCTTATTCTATTTGGTTGACTAGTGTCATTCGGTTGACCAATCTTCAATCTCTTTTCATTCGATCGACCAAATTTCATTTGGTCGACCAATCTTTAGGCTTTATTCATTCAGTTGATGGATCTTAAGTCTTTGGTCGACCGATCTTCTTTAAATGTCACCACCTCAAACTCTTTGTTTTGCTTCACGCAGCCTCAAACCCTTTTAGTTATTACACTTCTTTTTTATTTTAAAGTACCTATCCTTACAACACAGTTAAATAGAAACATTAATAATAAAAGTGTTTTGTCATCATCAAAATTAGATATAACCTCATTTGATTCAATAACAAGTGTTATGTAGATTCTGTATGAAAATAATAAGAAACATTATAATTGTATTTATTAATGTGAAAATTATCAAATTAGTTATTATCATAATTAAAATACTTAATCATCTTATTTTTAAATATTAGATAAAATTATAATAAAATACTTAATTTAATATCATGTTAAAGTAATAAAATATTATTAATAGTTAATAAATACAATAATTTTAATTTTTGATAAAATAAAATAAATTTTTATATATTTTATTATAAATAATGATATATAATTACAGTGACTTAATAAATTAGTAAAATCAATAAATCAATCTGTGTTAAATACGTTTCATTATAGTTTGCTTTTTCAATCATTTTTTATGTGATCATTCGAGTGTTTTAAAAATATCAAGTTAATATAATTAGTTGAAATTTTTAATAGAGATATTAATTCTATATTTTTTATAAAGTATATGAACTTGCTACTAGATTTTTTAAATACAAAATATTTTGCTAAAATTGATAAAATCACAAAAGAAATCAGTTTTTGTTACGAAAAGTCACAAATAAATTATTTTACATCCAGAAGGAACAAAAAGTTAAAATGAATGATATTTAATAGGAGGCCCATTATTCATTATCTTAAGATTTTGAATCTTGATTTAGTTTAGGTTTTCCCCAAACTATCAAATAATTCATATGCAATAAGTGATATTAGAGCTCCAAACAAGTTGGGCAGGAGTTAAGTTGAAAATTTTAAGTCGGTATTTCACTCTTTACCATAGAACCAAATAATTTTGTATGAACTGTAGATTAAGGAGAAATGATGTGAGAGGTGAATTCATTTGTACAAAAGATTATTATAAAAAATCACAAATGAATTATCTTGAATGAAAAAAAAAGTTGAAATAAATTATATATAATAAAAGATCCATAACCCATTATTTTAAAGTTTTACATTGAGATATAAGGTTCCTAATTTGTATATGAATACTCATTTAATTTGGTTTAGATTCTCCCCAAACTCCTTTTATAATCAACAATTTTTTTACCTTATTTTCTATTCCAACGTGTGGTTATTGACACTAGAACATTGAGTGTTTGATACCTAAACACGATGGTCTGCTGTAAGACTTTTCTTAAACCTTTTGATCTGTTTGTGATTCTTAATTCTTATTCAAACATTTGTCGTATTTTCAAGTTGATCATCAATAAATATAAGATGTAAATTTTAAATAATAGCAATAACATCACAACTCATGATCTTCCATTGTCATGTTATTCTGCATGAAAAGCCAATTTCCATATTGTAGTTTCCTCCTAATTAATTCAAATTATACATGTAATTAAGTCGTAATCGAGATTGCCAAACTTCTTAACTAAACAATGCACATCATATATCTTATATGCATATATATATATTATAAATGTGTATGCACATATGATTTGGTGTAATCGATTAAAGGATGAACTTGAGACATTTTTATCATATGGAATTCGTTATAAGAAAGAAAGTTTTTGAAATATTTTCAATATAAAATTCCAACTTTTTCTGTGATTTTATGAATTCTAATAAAATCCTATTCATTTTAAAAATCTCATTAAGAACCCTTATATTTTACAAAAAGTTCACATTAAATCTCTCTCTTAAGTTTTGCTATTAACTTTCATTGATTAGGCATTTTTGAAGCATATAGTATTCGACGTGTACAATTACACCACTAAAAAGTAATTGACAAGATAAGCGAAGAAGGTGGTATATGTCAAACAAATCAATTGATTGATTGATTGATTGATTTTATTATTAATTTATTGTATTTATATAATATTATTTATATTAAAATGTAATAATATGTAATATACATCATATAAGGTATATGCATTTATATAAATGTATATGCAAGCATAATTTTTTTTGTAGTAGATTAAAAGATGAAGTTGAGACACTGAATTCACACTTTAAACAGAAAAACAATCTATCTATAAAGAATAACGTGAGCCATGAACATGTGCTTGATTTTTCTACCTGGAACTTGGAGGGCTTCTCTGTTCTCTCTGGTTCACTCACACAAAACCAATGATTAGTTAAGGGCTTGTTTGGTATGGTTTTAATTTTGTATTTTGATTTTTTGTTTTGTTAAATACAAAAATTGAAAAAAACAACATATTAATACAGCACAGAAATCGAAAACAATATATAAAAATCAATACAAATATATAAAACTACAATTAAAAATTACAACTAATAACAATACCAAACGATCTATAAATCTACTTCTATCAACCAACAGACAAAATCATTGATATTTTTCATTTACACTTAGGTTGGTTGATCGAAAAGGAATCGCCTGAAAAGGCACAAGAAAATGTAACTATCATTTAATTAGAGAAAATGGAATTCTAGCCTACCACTGTTATTATAACATTTTTCTAATGTAAAAAGAAAGACAAATATACAGTATTAATTAAACCTATAACTTCAATAATTCAGGACAACAACCTTGTTAGTGTATGCTGTGTCGAATTAAATTATCCGAACTTCAAGGTTTTCCAATCAATTGTGATATATATTGTACATTTATGAAATGTTGAATCTCTTTTATTTTTTTCTATTTCACTAATATAATCATTGATGACTCAAAAATACTATTTCACTATTTTACTAATATAATTCTTCATCTTCTACTTCACTGCCCTTTCATCCTTATTACCTTCTTGGCAGGCTACAAATCACTAACCTTAAATTTCTTGTCTTCAATGACTGCTTCGATTCCAAATTTAGTTTTTCTTTGATATTTCTCAACAAGTAACATTTTTTTCCATTTAAGTTCTAAGATAATTTAACTACAAGGCCGACAACAAAATTTTGTATTTGGATAGAGTGAGATTAAAGAAAATAGCTATTGCTTTGGTAAATCTAAGAACTATATGATAATAATACACGTTCATTTAGGCCTTTTACCTTTCAATGTTAATTAAACTAAAGAAAACATGCCAGAGAAATCAAAAAGTTTAATATTATTACATTAAACATGCTAGAAAGTGTCTTCTTAAAAGCAAAAAGTTAAGGTTATGATTGGTATTATTTTTATTTTTTTAATATAAAAATTAATAAAAATATCATAAAAATAAAAAAAAGATAATATACTAACAAAATGCAGAAATTTTAAAAAATAATATAAAATTTTAAAAAATACACAAAAATCAATATATATACGAAAATAAAAAATAAAAATGAAAAATAATACTAAATATAATATTTTTACATTCATTTTACTGAAATCTATATTTTATTATTCTAAATATGTGAATAATGCTTGCATGCACTATTTTTATTTTTGAAGATGATGACGACGAGGACGACAATGAACTCAAGTTAATTTTTTATGAGATGTCAACATTGTTCTATTAAAAAAATATGATTGAAAATTCAGTAGTTTGCTATTCATACTTCTAATCACAACTTAATTAATTCTGTTTAGATAAATAATTCAATTAGATAAAAATAAAATTATTGATGTGACTTAAGCTATCATCAAATAAAAATACATGACGGAGATTAAGCCCAAGAGAGTTTCTTTTACCGGTACAGCAAGCAACGGCGTCATCTGAAACCAAGTCCACAGGTCTTTCTGGACTATAGAATTCAGCAACAAAATTGTGGAATATGGACCTGAAGCCGTTAGGGAACAGTTGATTAAAACTTCCCAGTTTCTTGCTTCATGTGTACTCTAAATATCCCACCATCGGAAAATTTGAGAACACCACCAATTGTTTCTTACAACACACGGTATTTTGGTCCCCTTTTAACCGTCATTTTTTTTTTTAATATTTACCCGAAATTTTATATATAATATTTGAAAGTGTTCATACTTACAAAAACTCAAGATCTAAATTGAACATCTTTCAAATGATAGTGTTTTTAGTTAAATTATTTGTTAGTTTAAATTTTAAATTGAATATTTTAAAATATTAATATCTTATTTTAGTACTGTCAAATATATGGAAATAAAATATTATTTAGCCATTGAAATCTGGCAACTTTTGTTTCCATGCGATTTGAGTGGCGTGCGAGCAATTAAGAGCTTGTTTAATTAGGTCTTATTTGGTATTGTTTGCATTTTTTTCTTTTGATTTTTTATTTTTAAAAATACAGAATTTAATAAAAATAACATAAAAATTGAAAAAGATAATATATTAATACAGTATAGAAATCTATAAAATAACACAAAAATTAATAATAATATCACATAAATTAATACATATATACAAAAATAAAAATAAAAAATAAAAACAAAAAATAATACTAAACGTTCTCGTAAATTTTTATTTTTAGTTTTAATTAGGGTATGCTATTGGACCGTGTTCTAATCCCATTACGAATTTAGAAGCTCACCTTTGGGAAAAAGTGAACTAGAAGGCCATTCTTGGTTTAATATGACTAATGCATTGGGCCATGCCATATGGAATTGGACCGTCAATGGGCGTTCTAATCCCATTACGAATTTAGAAGCTCACCTTTGTCATCTAATACAACGATGCACAATCTTGACTTAGATCTAAAGCCTCCACTAGTTACTTATTGGTCAAACTCATATTTTTATTTCCCCCAAAAAGAAGTTATTTAATACCATAATTTATTTATATATTATTAGGATTCTCTATCATTAAAAAAATTCTTGAATTATACGATCTTCACCTTGACGTTTAGGTTGGTTTGTGGGTCAATTATTTACAAACTCTCTAAGAAAATTTTAAATTTTCTCTAGATCCTAACTCACCATACAACTCATCATACCCAACTTTTAGATGCCTTCATAAGTGGTTAAGCCTCTGTATATCAAATCTATCTGGGGCAGATCCAGTCATATAACACTAATTAGTGCGTTGAACTAAAAATGATTCGGTATCATGTATTTATAAACTACCGGTCCTTTTCTTTTTTTGTGGAGAAAAATTAAGGTGAAACCCACACAAAAAATTGTAAATTGAGAAATAAAAGAAGTCCTCGTTGACTTGGGATTTTTTTTGACCCATTCCCACTAATTTTTGGAATTTTATTGAAAAGTTGTTGGCCGTTGGCATCACTCAGCCCTCATAAGGACCTTTTTGCCTTGTAAGACGGGCTCTATTTTTTAAACCATTCCTTACTCTACATTGACTTGGCATTAAAATGATTAAAACAGGAGACACTCGGTGGCATGTATGTATAAAATTTGTTAAATTGTCCTCATATATTTTCAATTATTTGTTAATATGTAAGAAGTATTTTAAATATTTTTTTCCAATAATTGAGTCTTACATAATACTCAAGTAAATTACAGTGACAAATAAAACATAAATAAAAAGAAAAACTAATATAAAAAGTGGTAATGTATAAATTCTATAACTTCATATGTCCACATTGTGTTACAAGTTGATAATTGTTGTTATACAAACCTGCTTTTAGCAAAAATAGGATTGCTTACCACTTTGGATCACCACACATGATTTTGTAGAAGTATGTGATTTTTTCAATTTAAATAAAACAATTTTAACATAACCAAGATTTGATTTAACATGGCCTATTGATTAAGAGAAAATACCGTATTCTTAAAAAAATGAAGAAGTTAGAATTAAATTAAAATGATATAGTTCAATTCTTTTCTGTTGTAAAAGGAGATGGTTGCTTCTAAATTTTTAACATATTTTAATGGAGAAATAGACAAACAAGTTTTTTAAATATAGTTTATCAAACAAAAGTTTTTACTTTGATGATGATAGAATTCATAAATACTATTTTTTAATATATATATATATATGCGTAATATATAAATATAATTTATCAAACAAAATTTTTATTTTAATAATGATAGAATTAATAATTACTATTTTTTGAATATGTATCAAATGAAAATTTAAACGTGCATAATATATTTTTAAAAATTTATTTAATTGATTAAAAATATAAATTAAGTGATTGAATAAGTATTTGAAAATTTTAATATGTTTTTAGACTTAATTAATTTTTAAATTCTGATAAGTGTTTTAAATTTTATTTCATATTGGTCGGAAAACAGAATAAAAATAGCTTATATTGTACCAAATTTAAATATCAGTTAGTACCAGTTGGAACGTGTCATGCTAACATGTACCGAGAACTAAAAACAACTAAAAATT
>JAOXYD010229853.1:0-18085 GCA_028565735.1 Pinacopodium congolense
CAACTTTAATTCACTCTACTAGCTTTGTACCATAAAAAAGGTTGAAGTTAAAGAGTGGTGTTATTAATCAGTTGGTGGTCTTAAAAGTAAATAAATTCCAATGAATTAGGTGAGTAAAGATCATATAATGGCACACATGATGCAAAACTTTTCTTCCTCTAGTCTAGAATGTCACAACACACATAGAGCATCTTATTTTGATAGAAACAATTACTTGAATTGGAAAGTTAGAATGAGGCATTTTTTGAGAAGTGAAAGTGTAAACTTATGGTTATGTGTTTCACAAAAGACTAGTTTACCTTCAAAGATGGTCGGAAATGAAGTAGTGCTCAAGGACGACAATGAGCTAAATCCTAAAGAAAAGAGGTCAATATATCTAAACAGTCGAGCTATGCATGTCTTATTTTGTGCACTAAGTATAGAAGAATTCAATAGAGTTTCCATGAGTGAATCTGCTTATGATATTTGTCGCACATTAGAAATCACACATGAAGTCAAAAATTAGGTCAAAGAAACTAAAATCAGCATGCTTACACATTAATTAGAATTATTTAAAATGTCTGAAGATGAAAATATGTCTTTGATGTATGCTCGATTCAATAATATTGTTAGTGCTTGAAAGGGTATAGGTAAGATCTATTCCAACATTGAGCTTGTTAAGAAAATCCTAAGGTCTCTACCGATGTCTTGGGAGCCCAAAGTGATAGCATTACTAGAAGAAAAGGATCTCAATATCTTGTCACTTGAAGAGTTTATCGGCTCTCTTCTCACACATGAAATGGTGTTGCATGATGCTCAAGAATAAAGTGCACCCAAAAAGAAGAACGTTACCTTTAAGGCTACAAAGAAGGATGAAAAGGAAAACAAAGAATCATCGTATGGAAGTGAAGAAAAGGAATCCCCTATTAATAAAGGCAAGTTCTTTTCAAAAACTTCTAACATAACATGTTTTGAGTGTGGTGAACAAGAGCACTTTAGGTTGGATTGTCCACACCTCCAAGAAAGTGAAAAAGAAGAAAAGAAAGAAAGGAAAGATAAGAGGAGTTTTAAGAAGAAAGCTCTCAAAGGGGGATGGGATGAGTCTAATAGATCTGAAGAAGAGATAGCAAATATGGGTTTCATGGCCCAAGATAAGGTAAGTATATAAGTAAGTACTCCTAACTCAACTGATGAAGTTGAAGTCAAATATACATATAAGGAGTGGCTTGAATTTGTAGGAGATTTGGCTAAGAAAAAGAAAGTACTTCATGATAAAAACTTAGAGTCCATGAAAATAATAGATGACTAGAAATTTGAAATTGATAATCTTAGAAAAGATCTAGATTCAATGTTTAAGGATAATGACAAAGTATCAAATGAAAACTTGACTTTAAAGAAAGAAGTAGAATCACTTAAAGAAATAGTATCCAAGTTCACCAAAGGTGAAGAAAAATTTGAAATTATGTTAAGTATGCAAAACAAAAAGAATGATAAACAAAGATTGGGATATAGTAACGAAGCGTCATCTAGTAAAACTACTTTTGTAAAAGGTAAGAGTTTAAAAGATGAATGTCCTAAGATTTCACAAAATCCATCATCTCATTAACATAGGCACCATGCATTCCTGTACATCTCTAGACCTAAGAAATCTTTTCAACATCAACCAAATAATACTCAACCAAAGTGAAGATTTCAAAAATTCTATTGTGATTATAGAGCAAATAATGCATATAAAACCTACACTCCTTTAGTTTGCACCTACTATGAAAGGTATGGACATGTTAGTTATTTTTGTTATGATCAATTAAATTCAAATATAGGTTCACTTAGCCTTAAAAGGCACACTAATACACAAGGACCCAAAATGATATGGATACCGAGAGGTTATTAAATTTTACTTCGAAGGTACCATAAGGAATGAAATGAAATGATGGTCATTGTTGAACTAAGGAAAAAGAACAAAGAAATGACGTCAATTGTTAAAAGGTATCGATCAAATAAAGAAATATGTATTGAACTCTCTGTGCATGAACATCGTTTGTTTAAAAAAAAAAATTGTGTATCTGATCCTTCTGTCGACTGAACCTTAGTTCAGTCAACTGAATGCTGGTTAGTCGACCGAATGCTAAGTTCAGTCAACTGACTGATGGTTAGTGGACTGAATGAAGTGTTCATTTAATCGACTATTGGTCAATCGAATGATATCTTCCCCCAATCGATATGCGGTCGATCGAACCTTAAAATTTCATGATATACAGTCCTTCTTCCTCCTTTTTCCCCTATCCTTTTTTGGTCTGCCTTCTCTCTCTCCGTTCTGCCATTGCTGCTCTCTTCTGAAGCTTCTTTGACAGTCTCCTTCGATCTCTGAACCTTTAAATCACTAGTTTTAAACTCCTCTAGCGTCCAACAAATTCGTTGGACCACTTTGGAGCCTTGACAAAGCTCTAAAATCATTTATCCCTTTTTGACACTATCTTCTCTAATCTCCATTTCTGACGAGCCTCCGACGACTCCAAGGACATATTTCTACTCCTGGTAACTCCCTTAATAAAACCCCTATGGTCTTTAGCTTCAATTAAACTCTGAACTAGTTCCATTTAAGGTTAGGGTTTTGGTGATTGAATTTTCAACTTTGGATTGAGAAATTAGTCCGAATTTCTTGTGTTTTCTTCTAATTAGAAGCATAATTAAGCTTGTGGAATGTTTAATTTCACTTATGCATGATCAATTTTGTTTTTTCCCAACTTTCAAATTGTTGTGATTAAGATTAGTTAAATTTCTATCCAATTTATAGGTATTTTAAGAAATTGACCTGTTTAAACTTCAATTAGATGGTATCTTAAGCCTTGTATATAGCCATTTTATTTGATTAACTTTAATTTTAAAATTCCCAATTTTTAAATTTTTAATCTAGTTAATCAAAGTTTTGGTCAAATTTAACCTATTTCATTTAGAATGTTTAAAATCAAGTCGAAGGTTTTATTAAGGCATTTAAACATTATGCTTCTTAAAAAGAACAATACCTTTTGTTTTAATAAATTGTTTTGATCTAAAGTCAATTTCACAGTTTTAAGACAAAGTAATTATTATTTGTAGCATGCATGATTTTAAAATACTCTTCACCTTTTAAAAATTCTTAAAGCTAAGTAATTACTTTTGTCCCAGCTTTTCTTTAAAAAGAAGTATAGATATTAAGTGTATTCATTTTATTAGATTAAGCAATTTAAAGATGTTCATAGGTTTGTGTTTTAGTGTTGCATTCTTAGTCACCTTTGTTTTATTATATATAGGTTGTGTGATTAGATCCTTCAGCACTAACAGCTCTTGCACTTTATCCCTCCTGGAGCCTTCTAGGTGTTTGTTGATCACTAAATCTTTCAATTCTACCATGGTTAGAACTCAAGGCGGTAGTACCTCTAGGGGTAGAATAACCTCATCTAGTGACTATCTAGACACAAATTCCGTTGAATTCAAAGACTATGTCTCTAGGAAACTCTAAAAAAATCGGTTTATAACACCCACTCACTGAGACACCTATAAGGAGAATGGTTTAGTTCAGTACTTCCTTAATCGAGGGTGGAAGCCTATCCTTACCCTTATAGCTGAAACTTGTCCCACAACTGTAAAATTATTCTATTGAAACTTTAGGGAAGTGAAGGATGATATTAAGTATATCATCTACTCCAAAGTAGATGACACACCTATCAGATTATCTCGAGACATAATTAACAACATCTTAGGAATACCCATTCCTCCCATTTTCTCCCATTACGACTATATGTCAAAATTTGACTCCTCCCATACCTTACCAAAGAGAGTCCAAACCATTTTAGAGTTAGAAAGTGAGGAGGGAATCCATAAGAAACCAAAAGATGTTAGGAACTTGAGTGCAATACCAAAATTCCATCACCTCTTCATCAAATACAACTTCCTATCTACTAATGGTCATTACAATGACCTAGGATATGACAACCTCTGGTTTTTGTCTACTCTGATACTTGGTGAAAAGATCCATTTACGAGATTTCATCTTACACAATATGAACCATTTTGTTGGTAGCAAGAAAAGAAGCCAATGCATGCCCTATACCTTGATTCTTGGCCACATCTTCTAGTATTTTCCAGTTCCTCCTCTAGAAGATGACTTTAAGCAACAATCCTTCTTTGATCAATAGTCCCTAAAGCGGATAGACTTTAAGACTGTTGGTGCTTACATTACTAGGCCTCATCAGAGAAAATAGTCAGTTCCTCTCTTGATGTTGATATACTTGATCCGGCTCCATTGATTCAGCCTACCTCTGCACCCCTTGATGATGATGCTACTACTGCACCAGTCTCTCCAGCACCTACTACCACATCCTATGATGTTGAGGCTACACTTACTCTACTTCATCACAAGGTGGACCATGGGACAGATCGACTCAATGAGCACAATGCTTTACTTCGAGAGCACAGTACTTCATTTCAAGAGCACAATGCCCTACATCGAGAGCATACTTCCTTACCACGGGAGATGCTATCCATATTACCGCCTCCGCCACCTTCAGAAACTTTGTGTTTTTATTTATTGTGTTTCTATACTTATGCTACATTTGGTTGTATGAAATTTTATCATCTATTATATTGTTTTTTCATATTATATCTTCTTTTATGCACTAATTTTTTATATTTTGGTTTGTGTCTAAACGCTTTTTTTAATTCCAAAAAGGGGGAGAAAGATATGATAAAAGCAAATTAATATATGTTTGAAATATGTTGTTTAATTAAGGGGAAGCTAACAATTGAGGGGGAGCTACTTACTTGTTTTCACTTGATTCTAAATGCTTTGTCAACTGTTATTCCATGACCAATTATTTACTATGTTATGGCACTTGTTCTATTTATTATGTTTATCATATTACCTAGTTTTGTCAACACCAAAGAGGGGGAGATTGTTGAACCTAGGGTGGTTTGACCCTATTTTGATAATGACAAAACAAGTTTTGTTACTAACATATATGTTTTAAGCAAGTTTGAAAGATAGGTTGGAATGACTGATCAGAGAGCCTTGAAGAAGAAATTGAAGAATCACATGAAGACTCAAAGTCTTGAAGAAGAAGATTTAGAACAAGTTTATTTTGTCTTACTTAATGTAAACTATATTTTCTTTTATTTTGACATTCTCAAGAGGCTTTATGTGACTGTTCATGCATGCAGGTTTTAGAATATGCATATAGGTGCATAATCAAAAAGGTATTATGTGCTCTTAATATGATTGCATCTCTTGATATATGTTTAATTTGATTAGAAAAGTATGCATAAAGTATTAAAGATATGTTAAAGTATTGTTTGAGTGTTTGGTTGATTATGTATAAATATGTTTAACACTTATTCAATTGTTAGTTCTAAGGTCAATCGATCGAATGATTTGTTTGGTCGACTGAATATATGACAAGAGACTATCAGTAGATCGAATAAATGGATCGGTCGACTAAACATAGGCACAAAGACCTATCGGTCGACCGAACACAACCACAAAGACCTGTTGGTCAACCGAACACAGCCACAAAGACCTGTCAGTCGACAGAATTAAGAGATCTATCGACCGAATGATAAAAAATTTCTAGAATCAATAGAGAATTGTAACGTTATACAACGGGTAAATCATTTATGAATTTTGCCAGTTGGACAAACATAATATTACCATTGGTCCAACAAACTTATCATCTTAGACATGTATAAATAAGTCTGAATATTATGTGTATAGACATGGTTGATATACAAAAAATGAAGAGTGATTATACTGTTTTAAAGTCTTATAAGGCCTTCATTTTTCCAACGATTTATTACTTGAAAGGTTTTCAATATTTTATTGTGTGTGTTATTTCTTGAGAAAGGCAATTAAGTATTCTCTGTGCATTCATTCATAAGCCTCTTGCATTTATCAAGTGAAGTTTCTTTTCAATTGTAAGCGAGTGATTGTGAGGTTATTCTTAAGCTTAGGAAAAAGAAATTAGTGAAAGGTTTTCCTTCATCTTATGAAGAAGGATTGTATCAATAACTTTGATTATTATTATAAAAACAAAAGCTTAACAGTGGTGTTAGGGACTTGATTAAGAGGAAGTGGATAGCTCTGAAGCAGGATAAATCAAGTTGTACTCTTCTCTCTCTATCTTTTCTTTTACATTCACATTATTTGATTCTTTGTCTAGATTAATCTGTTTTAGCTTCTACAATCGTTTGGCAAAATTTTTTGATACACTAATTCACCCCCCTCTTAGGGCCATTTCATCCCAACATAATCATAAAAAACATAAAAATTGTTCCATGCCTAAAACGTTAGCCTATAAACACAAACAAACTCTTCCATCCTAAATTTCTCCATTTTTATATAAATCCTAAACGATAGAAAATTGCCCCTAACTATGCGATAACCTAGAACAAGGTCTCTAGATTTAATGGTACAACAACATTATGAATAGGAAATGACTAACTTAAGTCATAATCTTTCATACTCAGATCATGTAGCCTAAAGAATTAAATCGGCATACTAATTGATTAAGTTTACCTATAAAATCAATGAACCTATCACTACTCGTGGGTTTCACTAATGAAAATTAAGGATCAAAAGCTAAATCCTAGCAATTGAATAAGAAATTACACCTATGATGGCCATCTTACGAATTAATCCCTAATTTATGGAATTAATTTTGAATTCAAATCCAATCCTAGCATAAATCATAATGCCCATTCAAATTCCAGTCAATTATCAAAATTATTATTCAATTACCCATCAAATATCTTCAAACCCATGGAAAACCTAAGCTAATATTATGAAAATAAACAAAACCTAAACCGAAATTAAAGCAAACAAAAGATAAAATGCAAGAAACATAGAGGAAATATGAAGAATAGTGCTAGAAAATTAAAGAAATCACAAAATATTATCACAAAACAAAAGTTTAAGATACATTTAAATGAACCTAAAGTAAAAAAATGGAAAATAAACGAAAATAAGAAGAGACAATAGCAAAAACATAAATAAATAGACTTTAACACCTAAAACTAGATGATCTAAGGTTTGAACATTGAAAAGATATGAAAAGAACATAGAAATAATCCTAAAACCTACGAAAATAAGAAGAAAAGGTGGCAACCTAAGTAGGAGTTCTAAAAATGACTGAGAATTACTTAAATCCATTTATTTATATGTCTTCTCTATGGTTTGGTGTGTTTGGAGAAGTAAAAGTTAACTTTAGCCTTATTTTTATCATTTTTAGGATCCTAAATAGCGATTGGAGGGAGTAAAATAACCTTTGGATTAACCCCTATTTAAGTAGCTAGAAAATTGACTTAAATTGCAATTGTTAGGGACTTAAATGGCATAATTATACTGGGGTCGTTCAAGTCCCAAAAAGGGAAAGCTTTTACCTTTCTTAACATTTTCCACTCTAACTCCTCCTACATACCTTTGATGGCCATGAAATTTGATATATAGGTTACTCTCATGATGTTATTATGCCCCATAACATTTAAAAGCAATCTAAGCTTTAAAATTACACCTAATGTATCATCAAAATCACCTACATAGCATTGAACATTCTCCTCTAAACTTGGTCCTTGCAACTTATTTTTGTGTCATAAGATCAAATATTCATGTAAACTAAAAATAAATATAAATCAAGCATTTAAGCACAAAAAGAGAGATGAAATGACATTGAAACTCATTTGAAAATATCATAAAATGCTTTCCTATAAATGAGTTTGTTAAGTTTCTAGATGTAGGCACTAGTTATTCAATCTCATATTCTTATTAGGTAAGTCCTCTTTGTATGACTATTGCAAGTCATCAAATAATAAATATGTAACTTCCTAACTATCAAGTAGGGTAAATTAGGATCAAACCTATAGAGAAATAGTTAGTGCTGTGCGAATACAAATAAAAATGAAACTAAAACAATTGCATTGAGAAGAAACTATAAATAATGAAATTAAAATAAGTAATCAATATTGCAAAATAACAAGAAAAAAACTAATGATAATGAAAGGATTGGCAGAAGATATTTTTAGGATTTGATGATGATTCGCAAAACCAACAACTACGAATTTTAGCTCAAAACTACAAGTATACGGGTCGTACTTGTAGTAAACAATGGATATCGATCCTACGAGGATTGTATCTAGACATCTTATTAATTTGTTTTACACTTTATTCAATAAATCAATTTAAACAAATTAAATAAAAAACAAATAAATTAGACGTAGAAAAAATTGGAAATAGGAGCGAACAACACAACCAATTGCAACGCAGCAAAGGAAAATTTGGAGAAAAAAAACAAGTTTTAAGCATACGATTTGTCATTGTTCTTATTTGTTCCCCTTTGGTTAATTAATCTAACTTATATTGGCCAAAGATTTCCTAATATTTTATCTACCCTCTCTCAAGGTGCAACTAAAAGTCACAAACTAAATAAATTTAGGATTAACTTTAGGATCTCTCGACATGCAAAGCCTTTCCTAAACATTTAACTAGATATGAAGTTATCCTATAGACAATATATTAATTTATCAAAATCTCTTCCTAATAAATCAATACCTTGTTATTTATAAGTCTATTAAATTCCAACTCTCGTTATACATCTAACACAAATTACCCAACTCACTCTCTCGATTTATTGTAGGGTTTATACATAATAAACAACAAAAATATTTATAAAAATTAAATTAATAACTAAAGGGTCCCAAATAATTCAAACAACAAATCCTAAAACTATTTTAGCCACACATAATAGTAATAATAAGTTCAACCAAGTCTATATTCTTGAAAAATACAAAACATAATAAAATAAAAGCAAAAATGAAATAAGAATAAATCTGAAAAAAATATAATATAAAACTTGATGAACTTAAAGTTTTTGTGCTTGTGTAGCTCCCTCTTAATTCATTTTCTAGTCTGTCTCTCGTCACTATTATCTAAATCTGAGTGCTACTCTCCCCTCCTGCTTCTCTCCATCTATGCCTTCCTTCCCTTCAAGTCTGTCCATGCGTGTTGTTCTGATTTCTGTCCGAGATTTTTCTAATAAATTAGGTCTGTCCAGGTTTTTCTTTGGAGCTTTTGGGAGCTGGACTGGGAGAAGGGTGGCTGTTGTCTGGTCCATAGAGTTACAAGGCTTAGAGCCTGGATAGCAGAGGCTGGGCGCAGGAGACGGGCTAGGCGCTGGAGCACTAAAAGGGACTGGATGGCATGGACTCGGGTCGGGGACACAATGGGCTTCGCACAGGGAAGGGCTCGGCAGGCAAGTGGGTGTGAGTCACTGGGTCGCTCGTCGCTGGGGTGGCGAGGCAGGCTCAGGCCTGGACTGGTGCAAGTTGCTGGGTGATGGGCTGAGCATGGCTGGAGGACATTGGCTTCTGGGCTGGCTGGGAGGAGTTGTTGCGCGGGCTTCGGGCTGCTTTTGGGGCCTGGAGACAGGCTTACTGTAGTTTTTTTTCTTTTTTTTCTTTTCAACATTAATTTTTTAAAATGAATTTACCTACATAATAAATAAATACACCAATAAAATTTAATTCTAACCCAACATTAATTAAATAATAATAAAAAACACAAAACATAAATAAAAACACTTAAATAAACAAATCTTACTCCAAATTAATACTAAACACAAACAAAACAATAATTAAAATTATACTAAAAAACACAATAAATAAATCTTAAAACACAATAAAAGCAACCTATTATGCAAGAAACAAATGCAAAACACTAAGAAAAATACATACAAAAACACAATTATCAGGATTGATGAATTACAATTGATCCTTGAAATGAAAAAATTATGTTATGCCCAAAATGTTAACTTATAAACACAAACAAGCTCTTATGTTTTATACTCCTCCAATTTTAGGTAAATCCAATAAGTTCTAAAAACACCTGTAACTAAACGATTGCCCAGGACATGCTCTATAGATTTAGTGGTGTAGCAACATGAAAAACTAAGGAACAGGTGACTTGAGCCATAATCTCGAAACCTCTAAAAAACTATGTAACTTAAAGAATCAAAAGCTTAGGTTAATCTGATTAAGTTTCACTTAAAAAATAAATTAACATATTATTACTTATGGTAATCACTAAGGAAATTACTAATCACAGGATTATACTTGGCTTTCGAGCTATAAATCACAAATTTGGTCATCAATCTTATACATAATCCATATTCTTAACATTTAGTTAAAGTTTTAACTCAAATTCAACATGAACGTAAGACATAATACCCATTCAAAATCTAATTCACATATCATAAATATAAACCCATGATCTCTTTAATATCTTCAAACCCTAAGGAAAGTAACTAAATATAGTGAAATTAAACAAAAAAGAAAATAAATGCAGGAACTCATTAAAAAAACAAGAAAAAGATATTTTAATTTAAGGATTAAACTAACTAACTAACAACATCCAAAGATTCAATAAGTATTACAGCAAACCCAAGAGTAATAACATAGAAAATAAAACAAAAACAAGAAAATAGCAGCAAAAACATTAAAAAATTAGTATTCAGTACCTAAAACATAAATACAATTGTCTATTAAAAATAGGAGATGAAGGAAAGTAAGATAATCGTTAAAACTAGAGAGAAACAAATAAAATTTGGGGCTACCAGAATGAGAGACAAATTTTGATGAAAAATCTACTCATCTAATCCTTATATAGTCCCTCAATTATGGTTAAGATGATGTACAGTTAAAAGGTGTTGATTGCCCTTTGGTTTATAGTAAAACAACATTTTTTACACAATCAAAAGGCCTTAATAGGAAATCAATCGCATTGTACCACAACCATTGTTGAAGGATCTATCTTTCAGGATTAACGATGTTTTCTAAACTATCAACAGTGTCATCGATACCCACCATTAATAGTCTAGAATTTGACTCCTTTGCTGATTTTCTGCAAATCTCTTCAAAACTTAGTCTTTTCACCTGTAATGCGTCTCTTTAGCTCAAAACTTGCATTTTAAATGATAATGAACAAAATTTAGGCATACTGGAAATAAAAAACGTGAAATCATAATAAATCACATGAAAATTTAAAAAAATGTACCTTTATCAAATATCTCCACACTTGAACTATTGCTTGTTAATGTTAATCAAAAGTTAAAAGCTTATGGAGTACAAACCAAAACCAATCAATGGCATAGATTTAGTGCATAAATCTCAACTCCATCATGATGAAAACTTTTTTAATTACATACAAAACACATTGTTAGTAAAAAAAAGCAACCCTTAGTGTATAATATCAGGCATCTGATTCATTTGATATAGTTTATCATATAAATATAGTCAAGGATGCTCAAGATAACAAAACAAAAAAAAATTTCCATTTTGGAGCACTTAATAGGAGATTACCTAATCTTTTGACATAAGAGCAAACATGTTGTCATGAATGACCTTCGGGTACACAACTAAGATACTATTTTTGGCTTGTTTCAGATGTTATCTAACTTTTTAATGCGAAGATGAACATTTTGTTGTGAACATCTTTGGTTTTTAGGTTAGTTCACACTCTCAAATGGATAATGGAAGCACCTATGACTTCAATCCTTACACTGGTATGAAGTTGGTAAAGTGAAAGGCATGCTCTCTTCATTCAACAGACACACCTTGTTTTATAATTTTTTCAATTGAAACAAAACATGATATCCTAAATTCATGTGACAAACCATATAAAATGACCTTAATCACTTAACATCATACAAAAGGGGTTACTAAACTCATGCAAGCACTAAAAAGAAAAACAAAAAAAAATTAAGGCTAGAAATCATTTAAAAGTCGATCAGTGTAAAACCAAATCAAAAGCATAAATTAAATTAAAACACTACAATTGAAAATCCATTAATAATCAAGATCATCTGAAGATGATATATTCAAATCATCATCATTAAACTTGCAATACATCAAGTGTGTATAAGATATAAATGTCAAGCAGGTTCATCAGCCCCATACTTAACCTAAGTCATCATCAATATATAAAAAGCAATGTAAGCATAATAGGAGGAATGTGGCCAATTGTTGCAATCAACTTTTTCTCTTAAAAACAAAGAAAATAAAACAAAGTAAAAGTTTTTAAGCAAAAAGCAATTAAAGGCCTACTAAACAAAATAAAAGACATAGAAATTTAAAGGTAAGGTTGGGTTACCTCCCAAAAAGTGCTTTTTATGGTCTTTAGCTTAACCTTTGTTTCATGTATTATCTAGTTCAAATGAAAATTTTAGATCTATAAGAAAAAGTGAAGAATTTGTTGACGAAACAGTAACAACCTCCCTTGAAGTTTACTTATAATCAACAAGAAGTCGCATAGTGATAGAGACATGGAACCATATTAAATCTCTATCAAGCTTCAAAGTCCACTCTCTACTATGGAAATCACCTTTTATATCAGATGGTCTCCTCAATAGAATTGGGAGTAGGTTTGGAGACATTACGTCCTTCTTATCACCCTCTAACTTTAGCTTGCTCGTCCATAATTTCTGCAAAAACTTTGCATCCTGTGGCTTTTACTCTCTCTTCTTCTCTGCTTCTTCATCTTTCTTTTTCTTTTCTTCTTCCTCTTTCTTCTTCAACCTACTGGGAAAAGGAATAAAAATTTATTTAGTAATACTAAAAGATGTACCACTTGCCATAAGAGGTTTTTCATCCTCTATTTTATCGAATTGTCTCCACTTCCTCTTTCTTCTTTACGTCATCCAATTACTCCCCACTTTGTAAGGAAATAATAGATACATTACCCCTAACATTTCTATCCAGTTGTCTAGGAAGTCTTATAGGCTCAAGTTTCTAAAAGACTTTTTTAATTTATAAAAAAGAGTCTTATAGAAACTTGAGCCTATAGTTATACCTTATAATATGCTAACTTACTCACTTGATTCTTCAAGTTCTTCAACTTAATCCTCATTTTTTTATGGAATTGAAGAGTGTTCATAGCAAAACTCTTTATGATTTTATTCAATGACATCCCACCATCTTGTACTGGTGGAGGAGGTAGATAACTAAGTTGGAAATGTAACTGACTTTGGTAGTATCTTAGAAAGGAATTGAATCTTTGATACTGACGTATGGAAAAGGATGTTTGAAGTTAAAACTAACTCCTTCTTAATTGCTCTCATATCAAAAATTAGGATGATCCTCCTACCCTGTATTATAAGTGGGAGTGTAAGGATCATAACATCCTTATTGGCCATGGGACCTGATAAATTCATAGACCTACTGCCTATCTTGTAATATAGTACACATATCAGTAGGATGACCTGAAAATGAACAAATCCCACTTACCTTAGGTTGTTTTTCATCCTTCACTACTTTCTTTTGTTTATACAATCACTACTTTAGATTGTGATTATAGTGAGCCATTATCACTTTAAGTCCTTGATTAAATGAGCTATGAAACCAAAACAAATAGTAATCAAGGTGATAAAGATTAATTAAAAATAATAATACAAGAAATAAAAAAATACTAATGCCAATTCCTTAGCAATGGTGTTAAAAATTTGTTACAGCTATCATAAGTCCTCAAGTATTAAATACCTAACTTCCTCACTATGCAGTAGCAAAAGTCAGGGTAGATCCCACAAAGAATTGGTTAGTGTTTTAGCTATTCCTATTGTTGAGCAAATAAAAAATTAAAAAATCCTTTGTTAAGAAATTAAAATAACTAGAAACTATAATTAAAGAAATTAACATAAGTAAATAAAAATGCAAAAAATCAAGAAATAGATAAATATAATGAAAAGATAAGTAGAAGATATTTTCAAGATTCATGAATTACAATTGATAATTGAAACATATAAATTGCATTTTACCTAAAATGTTAACCTATAGACACAAACAATCTCTTGCATCTTATGTTCCTTTTATTTTAAGTAATTCCTACAAGTTCTAAAAATGAACCTAACTACATGGTAACCTAGAATAAGCTCTCTAGATGTAGTGGTGTTTTATCTTGAAATACTAGAAAAAACTAACTTTAGCCATAATCTCGCAAGCTTCAATTAGCCTGTTGTTTCTTGTGGTAACCACTATAAAAATTACGAATCACAAACTCGTACCTACCTTTCAAATTAGAAATTATAAATAGGGTGATTAATCCTATACATAATCCTTAATTCTTTACATTTAATTAGATTTTTAACTCAACATTAGCATAAGACACAATACTGTTCAAAATCTAGTTCACATGTCATAATTATAAACCCATCATGCCTTTAATATCTTCAAATCTAAAGAAAATAAACAAAGCATATTGAAATTAAATAAAACAGAAAATAAAATACATGAACTCGTAAGGAAAATAAGAAAAAGATTGTTGAAATTAAACATTAAACTAACTAACTAATAATATCTAAAGATTCAACAAGTATTTATGCAAAAACAAATGTAATAATATAGAAAATAAAACGAAAATAAGATAAAAATACAAAAATCATAAAGAAATTAAGTATGTAGCGCGTAAAACCTAACTAAAAAATGTCTAATTAAAATAGGAGATGATGGAAAGTAAGTAAATCCCTAAACATAAAGAGAAACAACGAAAATAAAGAGTTATCCAAATATGAGCCAAAAATTGACAAAAATCTGCTCCTCTAATCCTTATATAGTCCCTTAACTAAAGTTATGGATTTTTTTAGATGAAAGGTCCTTATTGCCCTTGATTCAAAGAGAAATATCATTTTCTTCCTAATCAATGGCCTTTCACAAGATGTTAACGGTGTCACATAACAACCACCATTGAATGACCTATCTTTCGAGAATTAATGGTTGTTTATAAACCATCAACAATGTCGTTAATACCCATTGTTGATAATTTAAATTTTTAATTCTTTTCTAGTTCTTCCCCAAATCTCTTCTAAGCTTAGTCTTTTCACCTGTAATGTGTCACTTTAGCTCAAAACGTACATTTTAAATGATAATGAACATAATTTGGCATATTGGCATAAAAAGGGGTGAAACCACAATAAATCACATATGAAAACTCATAAAAATGAACCCTTACCAAATTGCCCGAGTGGTGCTTAAAAAAGGAGGGAATCATGTAATGCGAAAAGAGAAAAATAAATTAATAAGCACTTGGGTGAAGGATGCGTATGGAAAATAGGAAACTGAATGATGCCAGTTGAAAAGATCACTTTCCTTTGCCCTTTAGTGACCAGCTGATTGAAAAACTAGCTACACTTAGTTTTTAGCATGACTTAGATAGATAATATGGTTATTTGTAGATTTTGGTAGTCTTGAAAGTTCAAGAAAAGAATAGCTTTACATTTCCATATGATACTTTTGCTTATAGATACATGTCTTTCGGTTTGTATAATGCTCTAGCTATATTTCAGAGATGCATGATAGCTATTTTTTCAGATATGAATGAGCCTTGTATTGAAATTTCTATAGATGATTTTTTTTTTTTGGTTTGGTACTTCTTTTGATGCATGTTTAGATAACTTAGAGAAGGTCTTAACAAGGTCCAAAGAGAACCAATTAGTGCTTATCCCAAATTCATTTCATGGTTAAGGTGTGCATTTTTGTAGGGGGTCACAAAATTTCTAGCAAAAACATAGAGGTGAATCTAACTAAGATTGATTACGAGTTTCTTAGGGTATGCTAGTTCTTAATGTCAGTTCATTAAAGATTTTTTTCAAAATTGCAAGACCTTTAACATAGTTTCTTGAAAAACATGTTGTGTTTAATTACGATGATAATTTCGTGACCTCATTCAAATTTTTAAAGGAAAAACTTGTGGTTGCATCTACACTTATATCTCCTTATTGGTCTCTTCTTTTTTAACTTATGTGTAATGTAAGTGGTTTTATAGTGGGGCTTTGTTAGGATAGTGATAAGATAAGCCTTTTCACCCTATTTCCTATATAATTAGAACTCTAAATAGGGCATAACGCCATTATACTGTCACAGAAAAAAGTGATGTTGGTAGTTGTATTTTCTTTGAACAAGCTTAGGTCTTGTTTGTTTTTTTTTCTCTCAATTCATTATTTATACTAACCATATAACTTTAAAGTACTTAATAGAGAAACCAAATGCAAAACTAAGACTAATTCGATGGGTTCTACTTCTGTAAGAGATTTGGTTTTGAGTTAAAAGACAAGAAGGGGTAGAGAAATTTATAGATAGTTACTTGTCGAGGCTAGATGAAGCAACCATGGAGGGCACCACTAACAAAGACATCAAGGAGTCCTTTTTTGGGAAGCAACGTTTGGCTATGATAGGCATACCATGGTTTATTAACTATGGAAACTTTCTTGGTAGCAATATCATTCCTCCTGAATTTTGTATACATACTGCAGGAACGTAACTAAGTTTTAAATAAAATACCAAAGAATCATAAATAAACAATACTCACACATAATAAGGTAAGTGCACCTATGGCTAAGTGGTAAAGCTAATGTGAGTCCATGTGTCAATTCCATAAGGATGGTGATTACAAAAGAATTTTTATCCTTTCTATCTAATCTATTCAAAGGTGATTGATTGATTAATTAATGAAAATAAAATAAATTAATAAAGAAAAATCTAAAAACAAACTCATAAGAATTAATAATCAATGATGAAATTAGGTTCTAGATAGCTAATCCCCCTAAGGTGCAATTATATTCATAATTCAACCTTGGTTATACATAAACTCCATAAAAAAATCTAAGCAAATATAGAAATTCAATGTTAAATCAAGAAAGCAATGAATACTTCATCCTAAGGTTCATAACAATCTAAATCCTACTAGACAATCAAGTTTCAAATATGAAGAAAACTATAGCAATAATCAATAAAAGGAGTAGGCATACGGAAGCTCATGCGAAGGTTCTTGAATCTCTTGACTCTATTATGGTTCTTATTAGAAAACCCTCTTGATCTTCATTTTTCTTTGTGTTTAGATCTAGTCCCTCTTTTAGTCTTGCTCAAATCCTCATTTAGATGGCGTAAAAATCACCCTTAGGGTCTTGGTGGCAACATTAAGATGTCAAAGAACCACATATAGAAGATAAAACCCTAAAATTGATTAAATACACATGGAGCTATATTAACCATAGATCTAATTCATAGTATTTTGTAATATAATTTGATGTATATTAACCCTATTTTCATGTTAATTTTTTCAATTTATGTTTGCTATTGTTGAATTTGTAGGTTGATGCAAAAAGAAGAAGAAGAGAGGATTGATGCAAAAAGAGCAACATTTGAAGCATTTTTCAAGAGATTAATGTTCCTTATTAATGGCGCCATTGATGTCTCTTTGATGCCACAAAAGAGTGTAACGTGGGTCTGTATATGGTGCTAATGATCTTTAACAAACCCTCATTTTATAAATAGATGGTTAGCACGTGTTATTAACAATATCATTGATCATTGACTTTAAGAATCTTTAATGTCTAAAAATACACTTCTCTAGCTAGATTCTTAATGATTTTACAAACCACTTGACTCGAACTTAAAACAACCATACTTGGGATATATTAAAGGACTCTTTTGAATCTACACACAAAGTTTTAGTAGCAGATTTTCACCATTTTTATCCTTTTTTCAGATTTGTCTCCTTAGGTTAGTTTTTACTAGGTTTTTTATTTCATTCATTTGTATTGAAGATTCAAGAATATTTTTTAGGATTCCAAAGGTTAAGATAAATAAATGAGAGTTCAAGGCCACTTGTGGATGAGAATTGGTTCTTTCTAAACTATTGAATTCATTGTATCTTACTCTTTATTTGGATTAATCAAGAATGTGTTGTTTAAGTTATATATCTTGTGATCTTTGATTAATATGTATCTAATTTCATTTTTAGCTAAGGTAAGGCCATTAGATATCTTAATGAAGTTCTTATGCATGTTTGGATGCTAGTTTTTATTTATTTGAGAGCATAAATGTTGCGTTGGTTAGGTGACTTAAAATTTCATGGGTGTTTGAATTGATTTTTACTTTTAAAACAAACATTTTTTAAGGCAAGTGCACCTATCGCAAAAGTAATAAAGTGGAGTAAATTTTAAAACTCCGAGTGTTGATCCCACGGGGAAAAAGATTACTTAATTACCAGGTTGATTGGATTACAATTATTTAGGAAAAATCTAAAGAAATTGCTTGAA
>JAOXYD010229862.1:0-18085 GCA_028565735.1 Pinacopodium congolense
TAAAGGACGTTTTATTGAATAAAAATTGATAATGTCTAACATGTAGTTACAACCAACAGATTAGCCTCAAGTGTATAAATTAATAATATTCCACTTGAAGTAAAGACAATAACCTATGTATCTAATACCATAGCTATCAATATGTCGATTATGTCTCTTTTGAGACAATGGCTTAATGAAAGTATCTATTAGATTTTCTTCAATGGGCACTCGTTCTAACATGATGTCCTTCTGCTCCACGAATTCCCAGATCAAATGAAACTTCCTGAGTACATGCTTGGATTATTGATGAGATCTTAGTTTCTTTACCTTTGAAATAGCATCATTATTATCCCAGTACAATACTATCGAATTGATAATGGTAAGAACTATTTTATGTTCAATGATAAATTTCTTGATCCAAACTACTTCCTTTACTGTCTTGTAAACTACAATATCCTTAGACTCAATTATAAAATCTAACGAAGTTAATTGTTTGGAACTTTTCCAACTAATTACATTATAATTAAGAGTAAATATATACCTTAACTTTGATCTACTATCATTATGATTTAACAAAAAATTGGCAACTTAATAACCTTAAACTCTCAGTTTTGCTCCTTTATAAACTAGAAAATATATCTTTAGTCCTTCTCAAGTACTTTAAAATATTTTTAATAGCTTCCTAGTAACCTTCACTAGATTGGCTCGATATCTGTTTGTTATGTTCAGAGTATAAGAAACATCTTATCTTATGCATAACATCACATACATGATTGATCCAATCGTTGAAATATATGGAACACAATTCATCTTATTTCTCTCTTCTTGTGTCAAAGGATATATACTATTAGAGAGAAAAATTCTATGCGACATCGGTAAGAATCCCCTCTCGAAAATCTTCATACTAAACCTTTTTATTACTTTGTCTATGTACGTGGAGTAAGACAAACTAAGTAGTCTTTTTAATCCATCTCTATAAATCTTTATTTCTAAAATATATACTGCTTCTCCTATATCTTTTATGGAAAAAAATTTAGACAAGAAATCTTTACAAATTGGAGCATTAGTATGTCATTTCCTATTAGCAATATGTCATCTATATATAGAACAAAGAAGATGACTACACTCCTACTAACCTTCTTATGCATAAATGATTTATCCATATTTTTTATAAAATCACTCTTTGATTGTTTCATCAAAACGGATGTTCTAATTCCGTGATACTTGCTTGAGTCCATAATTAGATTTATGAAACTTACATAGCTGATCAGGAATTTCTTTGGATTCAAGAACTTTAATTTCCAATTTGGGTTTGATTTGGGATGCAATTATTCAAGAACAAAGAACAAAGAAAAGAAGAAGAAGAAGAATGGCCAAGAATTGTATTGATTTTTCTTTATTATATTTTTTTTCACTAACAAATAATATATATATGTTACTTTACAAGAATACAATGGTACCATTTTTACATTCAATTTACAAATTTCTTCAATACTACATCATTTTAGTTATACACATGTCTCTTCTTTGACACCATTTCCAGCTGCTTTCTCTTTAACTCCCGTTTCTATCTTCATTCTCTAGCTTCTTTTCAGCTCACTCATTCACTATCATTTCTTCCTATATCAATGCCTCCCTCTTTAAAAAATTTTATCCACAAGGTTAACGTCAAGGTAGTGTTATTATAATTCATATAAAAACTCTCAAGTGACATCTGAAGGATCATCAAACCATTAAACTAAAACCTATACCATTGATTTGTTGTTTCCAGGAACTAATCTTATATCAATAATTTCCATGGGATATTTAATGCTATAAGTAACGAATCGATAAGTCTCAACTAAACCACTGTAACATAAAAAACATGTCTCTTCAATCGAGAAACATGGAAAACATTGTGAATTTTTTATCCTTCTAAAAACTGAAATTGATAGAAAACAACTCTTATACATTGTAGAATTTGAAAAGATCCATAATAAAAGGATGCAAGCCTTTGGATGTGGGTTCTTCTCATAGTCACCTATGGATAAGGTTGTAATTAACATACACCCAATCATCCATTTGAAAAACACATTATTTTATTCCTTTATTAACTAGTTGCTTCATATGATCTTGAGCTCTTTGAATATAGAACTTAATCAATTGGATCATAACCTCTCTTTAATATAATGATTGATTAACTAATAGTTCCCTAGATACTCCTGCAAGATAGGGAATGTGGGTTGGTGGACAAAATCCACAAAACATTTCAAATGGAGAGCGATGTGGTGTCCTGTAAAAGGTGATATTTAAACACCATTCAATAAGAGACAACAGGCGGCACCATTAATGAGGGCAGTTAGTTATCATACATCTTAAGTAGGTTTCCAAGGTTCAGTTTAACACTTGTGTCTACCCATTGGTTTGTAAGTGATATGATGATGAAAATTATAATTAGACCCCTTATGTTTTAAAGAATTCTTGCCAAAATTTGCTAAGAAAACTAGATCTTTTTCACTCATAATGGTGATTTGCATCCCATGCAATTTGTACACATGATCTAGATAAAGTGTACCAACCTTTGTAGCTGAATATAGGTTAGATAGAAGTATGAAATGGTTGTATTTAGTAAACCTCTCTATAACTAAAAATATCACCATGTAGTCATTAGATTCAGGAAAGCCCTCAATGAAGTCTATACTTATGTCAGTCTAGGTTTGTTTAGGAATTAGTAAAGGCCGTAATTTACTAAGTGAAGCTATAGTTTCATACTTAGTTCTTTGGCATATGTCACACATTCTGATATATTCCCTTACATGGCTTTGTATTCCTGTCCAATAAAAATACAATGTAAGTCTCTTATAAGTACTTAGGAAACTGGAATGTCCATTTGTAACTGAATCATGGAACAATGCTATAATATTTTGTCTTAAATCTGCATTAGCTCCCATAACCAAAGGACCCTTCTAACACAAGAGCTCATTGTTCCACGTATAAGAAGATTTGGGAACTTCCTTTTGTTTTAATATTTAAGTACGTTAAGAAAAATTTGGATCCTCCTCCCATTTCTTCTTTATATCTTGCAATAGACAGGTTTAAATTTAAGATATAAGCACATAATACAACTCTCTATTATTAATCCTAGATATGCCATGAGCTGTTATGTTTTCATTGCCCCTCTTATATTTGATTTCAAAATCAAAACCAATTAGTTTAGGTAGCCATATTTGTTGTAATGGAGTTGTAATCTTCTGTTCCAACAAATATTTTAGACTATTATGATCTGTCTACACCAAAAACTTTCTTCCTATCAAGTATTGAGACCGATTTTTGATAGTCATTACCATAGCAAGCAATTCCTTTCCATATGTTGATAGGTGTAGATGTTGTTCAAATAGTGTTTTATTTATATAAGATAGACAGTGACCCTCTTACAATAAAGCAGCTCTTAATCCTCTCTAAAATGCATTTATTTCTACTATGAAAATCTTGTCAAAGTTAGGTTGTGCTAAAATAGCCACAGAAATTAGGGCTTCCTTCAATTTATTAAATATGATTTCAGCTTCTTCTTCTTCTTGCCACTTCAATGCATTCTTTTTTAGTAGTGTTGTTAAAGGCCTGCTTATCTGACTATAAGCCTTTACAAACTTCATGTAATAACCTTTAAGTCTTAAGAACCCTTTTAGCTATTCTAAATTTATCGAAATAAGCCACTTAGCCACTACTTCAATCTTCCTTTGATTAGGAGATAACTTTCAACTGAAATGAAATTACTTAGATATTCCATCCTTGATGATTCAAAAAAACATTTGGACTTTTAATAAAAAAATTTCTACTCCCTTAATACTTATAGTACTTGTTGAAGTTTCTTCAAAATGCAATTTAAGGGAAAGACTATAAACTAAGATATCATAAAAAAAACACCAAAACAAACTTACTTAAGAATGGTTTGAATATAGAGTTCATAAGATTTTGGAAAGTTACAGGTGCATTGGTTAAGCCGAAGGACATAACCAAGAATTCATAGTAGCCTTTATAAGTGTTAAAAGTTGTTTTTGTGAATGTCCCCTTTATTCATTCTAATATGACAATAACCTACCTTTAACTCCAATTTAGAGAAAATAGTTGCTCTCCTCAATGAGTGGGATAAGGAATTTTTCCTTCACTTTACTCTTGTTGAGAGCCCTATAATCCACACACATTCTTTAGGAATTATCTTTTTTCTTCACTAAAACAATTGGTAAAGAGAATGAACTGATGCTTTCTTGGATGGTTCCTTGTTGTAGCATATCTATGACTAGTTCTTTTATTGCCGCCCTCTTTTGTACTCCTGCATATCTATAAGGCCTTATATTAACCAATTATGTCTCTTGTTTTAATAGAAATCTACGATCATGTTTCTTTCTTTGGGGTAATCTCACAAGTTCATAAAAAATATCTACATATTCATCTAATAGTTGTTGAATCTGTTCACTGTCACTATTTCCATTTTGTTTTGCACCTTTAGTGATTGCAGTTCTCAATGTATTGATGCATCCCATTTTATTTTCCTTTCTTGATTTAACCATAAAAAATTGTAGATTACATTAATATCTTTAATAACTACCTTTAGACATCCATTTTGTTTCCTCTTCATTTCTTGCTTTCAACTTCACTTTCTTCCCTTCCCAATCGAACAATATAGTTTCATCCTTGAACTTGAATACCACATCATTTAAGGTTGCTAATCATTGACCCCCAACACCATTTCATTTCCTCTCAACTTTATCACTAAATCTTCATATTGAAATAACTGTCCATTCATCACCCATCTCATATTCTTCTATTTTTGGTTACACTATATTCTCAATCCACCCCAAACTATAATCATTAAAGTACTTATAGTCTCCAATTCTCCTTTCTCCTTTCTTACTAAACCTTCATCTCTAAAATTATGAGTGGTTCTTCCATCTATGAGTATGTGAATTTTCCTTCCTTTAAGAACTCCTTTCACCTTCCTCTGATTGTAAACGTGAATTTGCCTTCCTTTAAGAACTCCTTTGGCCGTCCTTTGTTTATAAGACATAGCTACAATTATAGTCATGGCTTGCATGGAAATAATGTGAGACTGGTCCAATTCTACTTTTTTTTGTCATTTCACTCCCTTCCTCTCCATCCTACATTACATATATGTGAAACTACTTCTTCTTGAATTTGTGGTCAAGTGTAAATTTTTTATCACACCAAAAATATAATCCTTTAACCCCCCCCCCCTTTCATCCAACTTTCTATTACTCATTGTTATAGTTGATTTCATATCAAAAGCAGTAAAAGAAGATTTATGAGCAGTAATCCTGACCAATTCTTGTATCCTACATTTATATTGGAGACTCCTCCTTGCAAATTTTTTCATTATCCTCTATAAGATGCAATACAATGTTGCATAACTAGTTCTTATTGCTTGGCTACATCATAAGCTTACTGTAAATTACTCAGATTCAACATTTTTGTAGAGTATTTTATTTTAGGTCTTAAGCATTTCAAGAATAAATTGATCAAATAATATTCAAGCATCACTAGTTTGTAGGATAGAAAATAAATTTCTTATAATATTCTCATACAACTGAAGTTTGTTTCAATTCTTTCAACTCCTCTACTGTATCTTCAAACACAAAATCCCCGAATTTAAAACTCCAAAGCTATCAAATACTTCCCCCAACTCAGTGGTTCCATTTTCAATCTATTATTAAGATATAATTGGTGCCAAGAAAGTGCTTCTCCTACCAAATACATAGCAGGGATTCCTACCTTCAAGTTTAGTGGTGTTCTATCTAACACAAGAAATTGTTCACTCTTGAAAACCCAATTCCCTAAGCCCTCTTACCAAAAGTTAGAAATTATATTTTACTAAACCTTGTGGGTATATTGTTCCCACTCAGCCTTTAATTCTCTTTATGATGCATTTCAAGTATTCTAAGATATTCACCCTCATTTCTTGAGTCTTAAACCCACCCAACATGTAATTGCAAAATCATCTCTTTTAATTCCTCCAATGTTCTTCTAAACTTTTCATCTAATTCTTGAACTTGGTTCTTCAAGCTATCCTCCAATTTTCCATAGATTCGAAGAGTGTGTTCCTTAAGCCATTATTTGTTTAATTCCTCTTATATTGACCATGATTGATGCTCTAATACCAATTGATAAGGTTTTAATTAGTTGTGTTTGATTAATTTGAGAAGATAAGAAGAAAAAGAAGAAGAAGAAGAAGAATGGCTGAAAATAGTGTTGATTTTTCATTATTCTGTTTTGTTTTCTATTATTAATGACTAATTTAACAAATAGTTTACATGCATATGATGTTATCATTTTTACATTTAATTTACAGCTCTCTACAATACTACATCGTTTCAATCATACATCATATTTGTTCTTTGACACCGTTTCAACTGCTTTCCCTTCAACTCCAATTCTATTTTTCGTACTCCAACTTCCTTTCAGCTTAACTGGTTCACTCTCATTTTTTCCCTATATTAGGAGTCGTTTGGTATTGCTGTGGGTTGTGGTTTTTAGTTGTATTTTTGATATATTCGTATTAATTTTTGCGTTTTATCCTCGATTTCTGTACCGTATTAGTGTGTTATCTTTTTCAATTTCTGTGTTAAAAATCAAAACCTAAAACTACAACTATACTAAACAAGCCCTTAGTTAACCTCTTTTTTATTATGAATGTGGAAATTACAATGTAGTCCCTAGGGCATGAAAGGGGCTTCACAGACTATGTAGTTTTTCCCTAATCGAAGCCTCTCCTATAAAGTAATGAATAATGACAAGTTTAGCAACAGGAGAAAAACTGTCATAAAAATCAATGCCCTCAATCTGATTATAGCCCTTAGCTACCAATCTGGCCTTATACCTATCATCATTACCATGTGGTTTCAATTTTAGGTTGTAAACCCATTTGGAACCAATTTCTTTCTTACCAGTAAGTAAAGTAGTCACTTCACAGGTCTGATTTAATTCTAAAGCATCTAATTCTTACTGTATAGCTATAATCCAATTTTCATTAGATTTTGCTTAAGCATATGAATGTGGTTCTTGGACATTAGACAAGTTAGCTAAAATTGACATATATACATAATAAAAATGGGCAAGCTTGGTGTAAGTATAAGTATTTAAGGTATAAGAAAGTAAAGTAGGACCTTTAGACACACAAGAAGAAGTAGTAGAAAAATCAGCTTGTGTAACAGCCTGGGAGACAAAATCAATCAACCAACCAAGTTGACGAACCTGTTTAGTACTCCTTCTCAATGGAGGACTAGAAAAAATAGGACGAGAAATAGTAATAGATGAAGGAGAAGTAAAAATAGAAGGAATAACAGGAAGAGGATCTATTTGAAAAAGAGGAGAAGAAACACGTGGAGAACCAGAAGTATCATAAGAAAAGGACTTCGAAGCAGAAGAATAATCGACAGCAAGTAAAGGAAGAGGAACAATAGAAGGATCAAGTGATATAAATTTGAATGAAAAAATATGTTCATGAAAAATAACTTCACGAGAAATAAGAATAATATAAGATCAAAGATCAAACAATTTGTAAGCCTTTTAGCCTGAACTATAATCAATGAATATATATTTGGAAGCTCGGGCATCAAATTTTGATTTCGTTGGATGAACATTAGTAGTAAAACATAAATAATCAAAATTTCTAAGATTGGTATAGGTAGGAAGATGGCCATACATGACTTTATAAGGTGTTTTCCACTTCAAAATAGAAGTGGCAACCTCTTAATGATGTAGGTTGCAGTAAGCATTGAATCAACCCAAAATTGCTTAGGAAAGAAGTCTAAAACATCAAGGTTCTAGCAACCTTTAACAAATGCCTGTGTCTTCTTTTAACTACCCAATCTTCTAACAAATACCTTACCAATAGCCATAATTTTGTTAATCTTCAGGTCCTATAAAATACAATATGTAGGAAAAAATGTGAAGGAAATGGAGGCAGTGGTAGCAAGTTTCTTAACAGATAGTAAGTTATATTTAAAGGTAGGGATATGTAAAGCTTCAGTTAAGATAAGATTATTTTGAAGAAAAAAATTACTAATATGATGAATGTGATTCAAAGTATCATCAAGTAAGTATACAAGTGTAAAAGTATCAATGACAGTGGGTTTATGCAAAAGGTTAATATTTACGCATATATAATTTGTAACCCTAGTATCTAATATCTAAGAACTAAATTCAATGTTATCAATGCAAGAAATAGTTTTAGAAAAAATATTAGTACCTACAAAGTCATTAAGGTGTGTAAAGCTCACCATTACAAGATTAGTAGTATCTTTATTCTTCATTAGCTTCAATAACTCTTGCCTGACCATCTCTGCCAAAACAAGATTCTGAAGACCTCCTTCTTCCTCTATCTGAGTCCCTTCTGCATAACAACATCCGTAACATGGGTTGCAAAATCCTTAGCAAACCCTTTTCCTCTCTTTTGTTAAAGATCTTTATACCAATGTGATACCCCATGCAACTTAAAGTCACTATCTTTCTGATCTCCTTCTTTTTATAATAAGTGTAATGAAACTCACTTTTATCTATACCACCTCCCTTATGTTTCAGATTAATTTCCCCCACCATCAATACCTCTTTTATCACTTGGCATATTAGCCAATAATGCATTATTTTCCACTTCCTCAACAAATCCCAAATGGATTTCTCTCTATTTTTTAACTCTCAGGACCATGAAATAAGCCTTATTGACAGTAGGCAGTAGATCCATAACAAATATTTGATTCCTCACTATATCAAAACTCTCATTTAACCCCATAAAAAACTGCATCAAGAGTTAAAGATGTAGTTTTAACTACTGCCTTATAACGTGCATTAATATGTGTGGGGGGTACATAAGGTCAGAGTTGAAACTACATCTTTAACTCAATTGATGTAGCAAATATAGCAACTCATCCCATAACTTCTTAAGATTGGTAAAGTACTTAGCTACCTTCTAATTACCTTGGGAAATTGAACTAATCTGTCTTTGCAATTGATATACTAACGACCCATTACTTTCCCCAAATTTCCCTTCTATTTCTAATCATAATTCTCTTGCAGAGTCTGTATATATGAAAGCTTCGACAATGTCTTTTGAAATTGAGTTCAAAATCCAAGATCTAACCGTATAATCAGTATGGATCCACTTATCACATTCACCTGAATCTATATTTGTTTTCTCACACTTTCCATCAATAAACCATAATTCATCTGAACTCCTAAGACTATTTTTATTGACCTATTCTAACTAAAAAAATTAGTATCAATCAAAGGAAATGTAACTAGTATCATACCTGTATGGTTGGATCCCTGTAAATACAGTAAATTCTCCTCATGTTTAATCTTCTCGACTTAAATGTAGAAGTAGTGGGTGAATCACGAGACTTACCTTCCATATTTGTAAAAGATAGGCTTTATTAACTTCAATACTCCTAAGCCCTAACCTCCTGAAGTCAAACAAACGATCTGCCAAACTCTAATCTTCGAAAAATGAACAAAGCACTCTTTCAAAATTCAAAACAAAATTTTGCAACAATATTGTCATTAACCACTTATTTACGTCATTAATAACTAGAAAAAGAAACCCGATCTAAGACAGTTGACTTTAATACTATGATCAAAGACTCTCTCATATAGTAACGAGAGAGAAAGTTGCAAAAAAATATGGAGGCTAGCTCTGCTTTATTTCCATAATAATGTCTCAAAATACAATTAAGTCTATTTATACCATTTATAATAAACAAAATTAACAAACTAATAAAGCAAGATTGGGTAGTTAATTAGCTGACAAAATAAGACAGCAAACTGAACTAACTTAAAACGATACAGCAGCATATACAAAGCCAATCTGCACAATATACAAAATACAAAACGACACAGCTTCATATCTTCGCATGCCCAACTTCTCTTTGTCCTTCCCAGAACATCTATCTCTCTGTCTTTCTCTTTCTCTCTCTCTCTCTCTCTCTCTCTCTGTAGCTTGATCTTTCGGATCTGCAGAGTAACAGTTAAAGCCTTCACTTCGTTGTCTCTTGGATGTTAACACAATCTTTGACATACTAATCACCGGATTATGGACTCTGTTTCCTTTCGCTGGAGATGGAAATGGTTATGGTGGACCGCCCGCCTAGCCATCTGAGCGAGTTCGATCATTGTTCTTCTCCACTCGATTTGTCGCTGCCGGAAATTCCGGTTTCACGTCGATAGGCCAAGCATCTCAACTTGATCATTCTTGTTTTCAGTTGTAAGGTCGCCACTGGCGTTTATAGTTCGGTTGGGAGTTGCAGCTCTCTCTCGTCACTCTCCATGTACAGGCAAGTCGATAACAAATTTGATTCAATTTGGAGCTGATATAGTAGGGTTTGGCATTGGATTTAGTTTTGTTTTTTTGGACGCGATAGCAGTAGGATTCCTTGTTTTTGGTTTATTTGAAGGATTCTATTTAAAGTGTGTATATTCTATTGTCGTTTCATTTCTTGAAAGCGCTCCAGTAATATTTAGAGCTGCCTATTGTTTTAGACTGACACATTGCTTTTACTAAGAAAATGAGGTATGTTTAAGTTCTTGGATTTGATTATATGAAATTTTGGTCGTAAGGTACTAGAAGAAAGTGCAAAATGAATCTTCAAATGTGTGTGATCATGTGGAGAAGAGGTTATATACGATGCGTTGTAAGCATTTGTCTTCACTTCTGAAGGGAAATAGCAGACAATGATAGACTCTGTTCATGTTAATATATGGTGTTTCTTTACATTAAGTACGATTCTTGCGGTGGCTTATGATGTGATTTTTTTTTTTTTACTTCTTAGCGCATTGTCAATAGCTGCTCAAGAGTTAATCAAAGACGTTTGCTGGTATTGGCAACCTTCAGATGTAATTTGCAATGTGGAATGTTAATGGAATGGAATTTTAATGTCTATTACGGTGATGTGGAATGTCAAGTAGGGAATGTGGGGTGTTTTTGGTATCATGATTCTTTCCTAAATTTATTTTTATATATCTGCTTTTTGGGTCAACCTGTGTAATTTAATCATTATTCCTTGCATTGATATTTCTCTGGCTAGTGCTACTTGACATTTTGTTCTTTTCTTGAGCCTGTACATCTTTTCTCTTGGTTAATTATTCTCTTCTATGGCTGACTGTCGAGGACACTTGGTATCAGGCATGCCTTTTATCATTTATTTGGCTCTGTGGTCCTATTTCAGGCTTTGTGACAAGTTATTATGAAGCTCTTTCCAAAGCTTATTAATGTTTGATGCTGTTGTGGTTTGCAACATTTAGAGATGCCTAAACCGTCTGATACAACAAAATCTATGGTCATTGAATAGCTTCGGATATGATTTAAAAGAATTGCTTACTTTTCTGTCCTGAAATGCTGATGTCACAAATTTATATAATTTCCATGTTTGACAAGCGTAGTAATTAGCTGTTGCCTTAACTGATTATTCTATTAGAAAGCTACAACTAATAGTCTCAAGTTGAATTTGTACTTGATGAGTTGATCAGAAGCAGGCTGCTCATATATTGAAATTCTGTAGTAAAACTAAATTATCTTGTCATAGTTCCAAGGAAATTGGGAACCTGCAGAAGCCTCCTAGGCTTCACCAGGTTGATACGAGAGGTGCCTCTCTCTTGTATGTGTAGTCACAAAAACAGAAAATCCATGGACCCCTTAGAGAATGTACTTTCCCCTTTATATTGTCTTCCTACTCTCTCCCTCTCACTTCCCTCTAACTAATTCTGTCACTTCCTAGCAAACATAACACGTCATCCATTCTCAAAACCATATGCCCACTGAATAACAATAATAATAGCGAAGTGTTTTTTATTCCATACTTCCTTCTACGATATGTAAACCTGATTAGAGGCCTATCAATTTTTATGAGTGACCTTCATACACCTTAACTGTTCAGAGAAATATTTTTTATGACAGTTCTAATATATTTATAATTCATTAATGTGTACTTACCTTTATTATGTGTTGCATTGTGAATGTATTGCATTGTGAATGTTCACAGCCATCGCATTTAAATTTCATGATTATCACATCCTTTAATTAAATCCCTTGAATGGTGTTATCAGATAACGCTTTTATTCTTATGTTAAAAGGACAATTTGTTATTACTTGTGCCTTAATCCTAGCTGAAATCTTTGAGGATAATTGATTCAGCTTTCCGTTTTTATTTTTTATTTTTATTTATGTGTGTTTTCCTTGGTCTTTGTGTGTGTGTTTTTTTTTTGTTTCAGCACTGTTTTTCTTAGTTTTTGTGTTTTATTAGTATGCTGTTTTTCTTCGGTTTTTGTGCCATTTTTTTTCTTTGTTTTGAAAAACAGAAATTAAAAACGAAAATCAGAAGCCATACCAAACATCCTCTTTGTTTTTTGTTGTCATGAAGAAGTTCTTTATTGCATTAATAATTCAGTTAAAATAGTACATGAGTTCTTGTCTTGTGGATGTTGTTTCTTAGGACTTATCCTAGTTATTCGCTCTTCCGCTCTTAGGTGCAACCTTGATTTGGCAATTGGAGTGATAAGTGTGATTCAAAATGTGGAAGATCTCAATTTCTGTAAGTAATATTGATATTCACATTTACTTTCATATTTATTGCTAGATGCCTTATATTGGTTGAACCGGTGTTGTAAATTTAGGTCATAATAAAATCAGGTCTTCTGCAGATATTGGATATTTATTAGGAGATGCAAGGGAGCATTGCAGGTTCTTATTACCCCTCTTGATTTATGGTATTAAGTTAAAACTGACCAAGTCATCTATGAACATGCAGCATGTTCAAGGGCACATGAACGAGAGCAGCCTTTGTCTTAGTAATTGGTTTCTGGCTTTTGGATCTGGCAAAAAATATAATCTAGGTGATCTTTAATGTAGCCACTATTTTGCACTCTTTTATCACACCACATACAATGCAGTTAACTGCCTTTGCACAAAGTGGATAATGAGCTTCTTGTGCACTCCGTGCTTATTTGCTCTGGTTTTTATTCATGAGCTTCTAAAGCTTGTGAGCATGTGAGTCGATAGTATGATAAGACGTGCTTTTGTTGTGATAGGTCCTGATCAAAGGAATTCAGCAAGTGCAGTATTTTGCTCTTGGATGGTGGTTGGAAATTAGGATTTTCTGCTGGTGCCACTGGGAGTTGGAACAGGTGAAAATATATAATCAAAGTTTCATTGGGCTGAGGAATTTTGTAGAAGATGCATATGATTTTACGCAACGCTAGGTTTTCCTTTAAGCATTGTTGTCACTATTCTATTGAAAGCTGAAGACACTTCGAATTTTGCACAAATTTGATTGCTGCCTTGTTCTACAGTCTTGTTATCCTAATTCAGCTTTTACGTTTGATGTCCAGTTGTGATTTGTTTATCTGAAACTTCTATGTTGAGCTAGTGGTTTCCTTTCTTGATGAGCAAAGCTTGCTGTGAAGCTTGCAGGAATCTTAAAACAGCATTTATTGTTGATATGGTAAGTTACTAATTGATATTAAACTGGTTTCCAAAGCAATTGGTTCAGTATCATTTAGTTTCGATCTTGTTGTTTTGGTTTCCTGTTTGAACTTTAAGTTAACTTTTATTAGTGAGAGGTGGAGACCTGCAATGTGCTTAATTTTGATTTTGAGCCACATAGTTTATTGACCAGAAGGTGTTATTTCTTATATAGGAAGCACTTTTAATTAAAAAAAAGGTGAAATTCAATAAAAAGTTATTATGGAGATTGGAGATTTGCTACCCTGTAATGGATTTCAATATATTTAAGCCTGAGACCTGAAGGATGTTAATTATTACTTAACCTAATCTTATAATTGCTTCTCACTGAATATAGGGCCATATTTTAGTAAAGCAATGTTTAAACTAATCTCCTTGAAGTTGGTAACTTTTTAAACTTTTTCTGAATAATGTATGTGTATGACTAGATGCAGATGTAAATTCTTATTAATACATACCACAAAAGAAAGAATGATGAACAGAGAAATTTGTTTGAAATGGAATGTTCTTGTTCTGATGCTGTTTCAATAACCTTGAACTTGAAATTGAGAATGCTTGAAAATGGAAATAAACAATGAAGAGGGAAAAGAAACCTATGACAATTCTGAGTCAACTCAAGAGACGGTAAGATATTAAGAAGGTGAGAAGTCAGGACAATACAAAGTGTATGCAGTGGCTTAGTGTGCTGTAGGTGTGCTTCTCCAGATTAATCAAATGCCCTAAGGTTTTTAAGGTTTTCTAGTTGGAGATCCATGTTTTAAAAATTTGTGTATCTTTACCTTACATCCTGCTTGTACGCTCTGCATTTTTTGTGAATCCAACTTTTTGTGTGCTTATGTGCAGGTATTTCTGACCCATGTAACACTGTATTTCACGGACGAGGTTCCATTACATGCAAATATGCCCACTCAAGCCTCAAGTCATTTTTCTGATTAAGCTCCATTGTTGGATAGTCCCCACAAGAGGGGCATTAACTTTTGAAACATGGTCCTGATACCATGGCATTCAGCAATTTGGGTGGGAACACAGCTAATGCGGACTAATGAACAGAATCTAAATCAAAAACATTCCAGCTCTGTGGAGGATCAGACTATAAGTTTTAACAGTGGTCCTGGAGCTGTGTTAAGTCAATTTGTGGACCAGTTTTAGGCATTTACCATCTGGAATGCATTCAGTACTCATCTTTATGGCACTTACTTGGGTAAGCACTTCACTACTTGTGTATCCTAGGACTGACTGTCCCTCACAAGTATCATCATTATTCAGACACCTTTTTAGTGAGTATAAAGTGATCTGTCTGTCTCTGAAGGTTAATGGGATGAATAATATTTTCTTGTGTGTTGATGAAATTTTTGGTTTCATTGAAATTTTGCAGCTGTCATGGCTCCCTTTCTTTCTCTTTGACATTGGATGCAGAGAGTAGTTTATCATGGAGATTCAACAGGGACTTCCATTGAAGTGTATTTGTATGATCGTGTTGTCAGAGAAGCTGCTTTTGATTTGCTATTGAATTCTGTAAGAACTCAAAATTGAACATCAGTAGTTTGACATTGACGCTTGACATAGTCTATTCTTGGCCCAAAGGCCCAGGTCACTTACGGATAGAATTAGGTTTGGAATCTCAAAAACTAACTCTTGCAATTTGGTTGTTTGGATGAGCAAAGACATCTCCTGCACTTTTACTATGAAAGTTCTGGTTGAATAGCAAATGAATTGCCTCTTGTAAATAAAGAATTTACAGATTACGGGACAAAAAGATGGTTAATAGGAAAACCTACAATCAGATCAAAGAGGGGCAACTTTTTAACTGTCTGAGAAGACGTAGAAAGGCAGACAAATATCTGAAGCCAATTTACATACTTAAGATGAACATTAAACGTTTTGACAAAAAATCAAGTATAGCTTCTTGCTATTTATTTTGTGTCCCTTAATGAAATATATGTCACCTTTTCCTTTTGGCCAGGATGTTCTTGGCATTGGTTCATTCTACCCTGAACCAATGTGTCAGAAGATAGGGGCAAGACTTGTGTGGGCCACGAGTAATTTTATTGTATTTGCTTGCGTGGCTGCAACTACTGTCGTTGGTTTCATATCGGTTGGTGAAATAGAGCATGTAATTGGAGAAAATACATCACTCAGAATTTCTGCCTTAGCAGTGCACCATTTTCCATCACAGCTGAGCTACTGACTGCGGATTCAGGTGGCGGCCAGCGTTTGTAAAGTAGATATTTAATCTAACAACTTTTATGAGTTAGGAATTCAACAAGTGCAAATGATCTTTTACTGTCGTGCAGGATTGGCTATGGGAGTTCTGAATTTTGCAATAGTTCCTAAGGTAGACGAACATGTTGCATGTAGCTTTTTTCATTTCCGAAATTAGTGCATGTTCAAAGTGAAGTTGAAAATTCCAGCCGTGGCAATATGGTATGGTGTACATGTTCTTGAATTGGTTGCTTATTTCTTTTGGATAATGTAGCTGTTAGTCCTGCTCAGTTTATCACCTGAATACACGCATTGTTCTTTGATGCTGGATTTCTTTTACTCTTCTCGTGACCTGTGGGAAAAAATGGATTTCTTTTACTCTCTCTTGACTTGGGTGCAACAATGGTTTTGATTCATTCCCTCCTTCCATCGCATCCCTTGCCACTTCTTTGTACTGTCCTTGCCTTTTTATTCTCGTTACTTCGGTCCAAGCGAATTTTATCTTAATTTTTGATCCACCAGATGAATATATCCGCTGGTGCTGGACCATGGGATGCTCTTTTTGGCGGAGGCATCATACCTGCTCTTGTTTTAGCTTCCATATGTGCCCTTTTAGATGGTATCGTTGCAGTTCTCAAGCTACCAAATCTTTCAAGGAGCTCGTTCAAGTCATCCGGCTCTCATTTTGGGTGAAAACTGAAACATCCCATTGACTTGATGTTTAACCAGTTGACAAACCTTGTGGGCAGAAGTCGGAAGATTGAATTACTTATACAGATGGTGTTCTTCCATTTCTATTATCCATAAGTTTGACTGCGACAGATTTTAATATTCATACATATCCCAATTCATTCATTGTTTGGTCCACTTTGTAGAGCTTTGTACTCTTTCGTAGGCTATGAATCAGTTTGGAACTGAATAGCTTATACACATACAAAAGCTAGGACTTTGCCTTGCATACTAATTTAGCTAACCGCAATTTCTTGTTACTGTATCCAACCCTTTTTTGGATGATTAATCGCAGCTAATTTATGTTGACGTGGAAAGAGCTTGTAAAAATTTCTTTTTACACCAAAGAGGTAAAAAGTAAAAACCGTACAAAAGTCAGCACTCTGCGACCTTTTTTGCAATAGAAGGCTTTAATCTTCTATTGATGAGCCAGTGGCGCTTTCCTATCTCAATCTCATTCCACCGTCTCAACCTCAGTTGTTGCTAACTATATAAATTGGTTCCGTTAACGATTCCGGAGCTCGTTGGGTATTTATGAGCGCTATGAAATCAGAAGGAAAGGAAACAATTATAACCATTTAAATCAAGAGGTGTTTTTTAAGTGCCATACTTTGTATCTACAATCTGTGAAAGAGTAGGATACTTTCTGACCAAGGTCATATGATCCTCCAGTTTTGCGTATGCGTACATGAATGCAGCATATACAGATCAGAAGCCCAAATTCTTAACTGATGAACCGTACCCAATCTAAGCATGCAAACTGAATGGTAGAATAAAATACGATCGTTCGAACAAAAACAAAACCATCGCACCAGATATGGAAATTTATTTTGGACGGAAACATCGCTTTTTTAAAATTCTTTTGCTTTTGATTACCAGCTTGCAGGTTGCTACTTGCGGGCGATCAAAGATTGTCGTGTTGAAAGGACGGTCCTGATTAATGAGCTTACATCTGTGAGCAAAAGCCACCACCAGGACTCAAAATACCATTTTAAAACAGGAACACAACAGGTCCAGTGGTTGACAAATCACTATCAGTGCACATCTTGCTGGCCCAGGAGAATAAAAATAACGAAATAAAAGAAAATTTCCAAAGAATGAAACAGAGAGTGACGTCAAGAAAAATAGGTGTGGGCACATGGGGATCTGAACAGCCCAGAAGCATGAGGAGGCAAATGGATGAGAGGACGCAACAAATATACGACCCTTTTATTTCATTTCAAACAGTAACACATAAATATCATATAAAATAATGAAATTTATGGAGATGGAAAAAGAGAAAATGGTCATGGAATCAAAAGGTTTGAACTACTTAGATCAGTTTGATAGATTCAAAAGTATGTGACCTTGTTTATTTTTCTTTACTAAATAAGCTGGGAATGAATTCTAATTTTAATCAGTTAGAAAAAAGAAAGAAAGTTAATTGAAGCAGCAGCATATAAAAATTGATATAGCTAATCCGAGAAGACTTTGGGATAGGAACGTGAATGGTTCCACCAAATTGGAATGCTTTCAGCTTCCAACTAATAAAGTCATGTGAAGGCGTGAGGGCTGGGGGATGGCTTGTCTTTTGGTCAATATGGAAAAGCTAAAGGCAAACTACATTGCAAGTGATATCCTTCATCCTAAATTAACTTATCAACAAAAGAAGTGATTTTTTATTGAATGTAT
>JAOXYD010229882.1:0-18083 GCA_028565735.1 Pinacopodium congolense
TTCATTGTAAACTCTTAATTTCATTATATTATACTCTTTTATTGAATTAATCAAGGTTATATGTGATTTATACTATTATGAACATAAAAATTATTTTTTGATTTTTTTTACTTCTGCTGCTTGATTAGATTGTCTCTCGATCTACTAATAGATATGATGAAGTAGCCACTATATAACAATTTTTTTTTTCCAATTCAAATCATGTAAGGTTCATTTAATTACTTCTTAAGAGAGGAGCACTTACTACAATGTATAGGTCTACGGAGATGCACTCATTCTCCTTCACGAACTATCAACCATATTGTTGATGGGACTCTTGTAAAATTTTTTTTAAAAAAATTTCAAATTATATCAACAAGTATATATATGGATTTTCTTAGTATAAAATTCGGGTCCGTTGATCTCAAAAGGGAAGCCTACTTCATATCACAAGATATGTAAACCGTATCTAAACACTGTTAAGTGCCACATCTCTTTTGAAACAAGATAAATATGGATTTATAACTTAGATTGGAAGGACCTGGATAGATGCTGTATAAACCTAGGCTAAAAGGTTTTACATGACTGAAATGTGTCAAGTTCAAAAACTACTTATGCAATATCGGTCATAGAACTGTGATTCCATTCCCATTGGCATAGGCTCTATTTGTTGGTAGATACACAGTTCAGAAGTGCAAACAATTTCTCTTCAACCAAAAGAATGATTGAGTCGACCACCAAAAGTGCATTCAAGCCTATATTTCCTTACTTGATCAAGAGTTGCCACCTTAATAACAACATCCTTTAAAAAAAAGTATTTCCCAGCCTTTGTAGCATCCTCCCTTGCTAAAAAGAATGCAAAAGTTATTATAACCCCTTTGTTTCAAGACTGGGATTGCATTGGTTTGCATTTTTTTTATGAAGAAAAGTAAGAATGTTAAATAAAGTACATGCAATCGCACTGTACTTACATGCTCTGTTAAGGCTTTAGGCATACTTTTGAATGATTATTAATGAAAAACAATCTAAAAAATAAAATAACTAATTAGCCACTTGTTATTGATGAATCTAGGTAACTCCGAGAATCCAAATTCATATAACTACAATGGTTTCCATCTAAATTAATGCACGTGAAATTTTTGTTAAAGAAATATATGAATGCAAAGGAATCAGAGAAGTCTCGAACTAAATAAAGCTAGGTTACTCTTACAATAAATTTATGCCCACTAGTATGCTATTCTTTGACCCACTGTGATAGTGATGCTAAGGGTGTTAGTCATAATAGAGATTCGAAGTCATCAACAAAATGCTTAACTAATTCATAGTCTAACACACCTCCAATTGCAAGTGGATATAAGATAATACACTCATAGAATCAATTTCTGTTGAAGTAATAAATCCTTAAGATGCTCTTAAACGATCCCTCTCCAACATTCAAAAACATGCCTTCGCCAACTTGATGGATAACACCGTGATTCGCTAACGGGTGGGAAATGTTATTGCCTATAAGTCCACGGTAAATAAGTGTCATGGGGTTGGGAACGAGATTCATGTCTGTAGTTCAACCCAACAAAGTAATCCATTATTAAAGAAGACAATACAAGCATAAGGTATACATATCGTACCCACACCTAACATTATTTTTGTATCTATCTCACTTAAAGATTGTACAAACCACGTATTTTGGCAAAGAAACCAAGACACCGTATAAAAAAAATTATGAAAACGAAAAGTGCCATCCATTAAAATTTTCATCATAAAATGCCTAGATGCAATTTGACGTTCATTTTCTCTGCGATCTAATAACTGACTTCCTCTTGCGCTTTTGATGGACATTGAAAACTAGCTATCATCACTGAGGAAGAACCATAAGTAGGTGTAGCAGAACCTTTACAATGGCAACCCAAGCAAGAGAACATTAATTTAGACACGTGGTATATTTTTTTCCTTATGAAAATTTCGATTGTAATGATGCCCATTTCTATAACTTTTAATAGCTACATTCAATTGCTTACTGTAATGCATTCTGTCTCATCATAGAAATAACTAATTAGGAAATAACTACACAAAGAGTTGTTTATGGCTTTCTATAGCCATTTTAATGATTAAATTACTATTCTATCCTTTTATTATATTAAATTATTAAATATGTACAAGAGTAAAATGGTACTTTGATTGGTTGATGGCCATGAGATGCCTTGAGTGCTGTCCAAGTAGTCAATCCCAACTAATTATTGCCCTTTGTGAAGCCATATGGATGTTGATTATGAAATTATTGATTCAGTCATCATCAAGTATTTGAATATAATGAGTTGTTTTGTAGCCAAAGTTGGTTGATAAACTCTCAAAGTGATAATCTTCAAATTGAATAATCAATGCATTACTACTAGCTAATGATTAAGAAATAAAATAGGACTGGGCAGTCCAATCTGGTTAATCACAAGCCAGATAAATATCTAGTTTGGTAACTTTAAAAAATTGGTATATATCAAAACCTTCCGATATTTATTTAACCAGGCGGTTAACCGGTTAAGGTAGGTTAAACTTACCTTATTTTTAATTCCATTGTCACTACTGCTCGCTGGATCGCCTCGACGCTACTGCTTCTTCTTCTTTGTTTAGTGCTACTGGAAATGTTGCTGCTTCGTCTTCTTTGTCTAGCGTTGCTGTAATCACTGCTCTTTCTTCTTCTTCTTCTTCTTCTAACGTTGTTGAATCTCCACCCTCAATTGCTACTGCTTCTTCTTCTTCGTATAGCGCTACTACTTCTTCTTCTTCGTAGACTGCTGCTGCTACTACTTCCTTGGTTTACTTCTTCGTTGATTTATTTCTAATCCTAAATCCCAAATAACCTAAACAATTGAGTTAAGTTTAAGTTAAGGATCAAACTCCTTTGTTTTGTTTAATCTTATAAAAAGTATAATTAGAGGAGAAATTTTGATCTTGAAAATGCCACTAGCATTAGGACTGTGTTTTACAATAGGGGTTTTGCTTTACTTTGCTTTAAAGTTTAAGATTTCTGATAAGCTACCTAAACTTTTTGATTCTGATTGCGATTTAATTACTTACCTTACCTTCTCGACAGTATACAAACATTGCTAAAGAAGAGTTCTTTCCTTTCCTCTTAGTTTCACTCAACGCTTGGAGATAGGATAGAGAGAAAAGCTTTATCCGATACCTTCTTGAAAGCTCTCTTACAAACCTCTTAGAACATATTATCCAATTGATATCGACTGCATTGCATATAATGATTTTTTAATCGAAGAAGAAGAATCATCACCTAATCTTGATTATAATAAACTTGAAAGTGCGGTTTATGAAGATAATGCATTTACTATGACAAACTAATTAGGCACATCTACGAACGGTAAGTTGATATCTTTTTTTTAAAATATATTTTATTTTAGATAATAATTTTATATATTACTAATATATAATTTATTTAAAGTAGCAGAAGATGTAGGTGCAAATACGTTAGATGAAAGCACGATTTACGACTCTTTACATATCATTCGAGAATTTGGAATTCTTGATGAAGATGAGACACAACCTCCTTTAGAAACACAATCTTAATTTTTACTATTATTTTAATTTCTTATGTTAAATTAAATTTCAGTTAAAATTATTATTATTATTAATTAAACATTAATAGATATTGGTGTTTTATTTTTATTTTAATCATACATTTAATTTCTATCATATATTTTTACTTATTTATATATTTTATTATTTTATACCGGTTCAATAACAGTTTTATAACGGTCTGATATCAGTTGAATCTTTAAACCTTAAACCCCTTTCTTTACCGGTTCATTGTTCAATCCGATTTTGTAAACATTGGATTTAACTATATTGGGAATAATGTTCTGTTTACTCTAATTTTAGGCTGATGTCTACAAGGTTCTAAAACTCAGCCGCTCAAATAACATAGCACCAGTTAAAGGCGTATTTCAAATCATTAAGAAGCACTCAACTGCCAATTAAGATGGACAAACATCTTCAAATATCAAGCAATCCAAGTAGTAAGAGTATATGTTGTAAACCAATTAGGGGATGTTATTTGTTTTAAACATATAACTTATTATTAAGTAAGGCATTTAATTGTGAATATGGCACTGCCATAATATTATTCTGGGTTTAATAATTTCCTCTCACAGTTTTTCATCCATGTTGTAATGAATCAACAATGATGGCATTGCTGCGTTGAGTTAAGCAAATCCAAAATTATTATTTTTTATTTCAAAATATGTACTGAAAAGACAAAGATGATTATCACACAAAGGCTGGTGAGTTACTTTAAATTGCAAGTCATTGAGACAAACATCATGTAATCACAATTATACGTTCAAGATTTGATACCAACACGTTCTATTCTCTATAGGCATTGGTACTTATGATGATCATGTCTGTTTTATTCATCGACTACAATCCGAATGTCCTTAGATCATCATTTCTAATTGTATATGACAATAAATTTCCAATCAACACCACAGGTATGTTATACACACCATTAGGGATTTCACAACCTCTGGTTTAAAAAATTAACTTTTATTACCCAAATGCTCATATGTAAATTTTTCCTGCATCATCTAAAAACATTTCCATGTAGGGTCATTCAAGAATGATGGTGGAATTTATATGTGCTATGCAATCGAAATCTTGTTGGAAACGTGGCTACTTAGACACTATCTTCTAATATCTTCTGAAAATCATTAGCTCTAAGTTTTATAATGGTATACATATCTTACTATCCTTTGACACTGACAAAATAGTTATTTGAATGGCAATAGAGGCATATACAACAAATATGAAGTCACTTATACAATTGGATCATGGTAAGTAGATGGTGAAATATCGCTAATAAATGGTAAATTGCCAGAAATATTGTTATCCCTTGTCTCGTGATGTAAAATAACCAAACTTTGATTCTTAACACTTAGGAGATGTACAATGCTTTCACTATATCTGGAAGCTCTTTCGTTTAGACTATATTGGTGATGTAATCATAACGTATTTTCATGTCTTAAATTAGCATTTTGATCATGTTAGAATGAAATTGATTGTCACAGTGTTGAATTAGTCGTAAAATTAAATGTTTCATCATACAATAATGAAACAATTAGAACACATTTGCAGCTTAGAGAATATTACTTGCAATATTTAGGCACGTGAGTCACTTAGTATATGGCTTTAAATTGAAATTTATACAGTTAATGTTATGGGTGAAATTCATACTATTTTTTAATGTTATTTGTTGTATATATACCTCCATTTTTATTCTTGAATGTTTAATTTATTTTTAAAAAATATTTAATTTATATATTGATGTGAATACTTGGAGAAATGTGCAAAAAAGGAAGCAAGAATGTTAAAGTCTAAGAGCTATACGATGGTGTTGTTCGTTGGTTGAATTGATTAAAAATGGGAGTTCTTTTAAACTGATTTCACTTTGAAAACTAAAATGATATTAAACGAAAACCAACGTGACAAAAGGCAAGTGCACCTACTGAACAAGTAATAAGGTAGAGTAATTTTCAAACTCCAAGTTTCGAGACCATGGAGAAAAAAGGTACTCTTTAGTCAAATGCCGAATTAATTAGATTACAATTATTTAGGAAATTCTAAATTAATTAATTGAAAATATGAAAATATAAAATTACTAAACTATCCTAAATTTGCTTCAAACCTTGCAATTTTGAATTAGAAAATGATTTATAAAATTACTGAAAATTATTAACTTGTTCAATTCAGCTCAAGATTAAATGATTAATGAATTAATTGAGCTTAAAACAAATTTAAATTCATATTAGAGTTCCTTCACGAATTTAAGACAAAGTTATGATTAAGATTTATATATTTTCTCCATTAAACTTAGTTTAAAGTTTGGTTCTACTTTAAATCTATCCAATGAGCTTTAATTTCAGGAAGGCTGATTTTTGGATTTGTGGTTTCAGATCTCTAACTCTCACAAATAATCCAGCTTTGGGCATGTAAGGATTCATTTATGTTGTTTATTGATTTTTCCAATAACTTAGGAAGATTTCTCGAATCCTATATTATCATTCATTCTAAACTTAGTAGATCAGGCCAAAATCAAAATTTTAAGACCTTCAATAAACAAAATCATACCTTATTACATGCCTTCAAACTTTCATAAAACATTAAAACATAAATTCAAAGCTGAAAAATAGATTTAAGTACACATAATTATCGAAGCATAGAAAACATACATCTTAAGCCATATACTTTAATAGATCTACAAATATGAGCTGAAATAAGTAGTTTAGAAGTTACAAAATAGGTTTAGAAAGCTTCTGGACAAGTCTTAAACTTCTTAACTTGATCTGGAAGTCAACATAGCTTCTGGATCGACAAGATCTACCAAGAAAATGAAATAACATTCAAGAATATGCACATAAGAATATGAACTTTGATTAATCCAAAAACAGTAGAATATAAGGAATGATCTGAGTTAGAAAACCCCCTATGATGATTTAGAAACTCAGATACATGTCTTAGCTTCAGTCTCCAATAAAAAGAAACTCAAAATACACTATAAAACTCGAATTACAAGGGTTTGAACCTTGAACTATCTAAGAGAAAAATAAGAGAGAAGCAAGAGCTTCTCTATCTATGTTTGATCTGAAGTCCCCTCAATTCTCTACATGTTTTCTGTGTTTTCTTGGTTGTATGCAGACACCCTAGACCTCCCACATGTGCTAGTAGACAATAGAATTAATTAGGGACGTGCCAGAGTTGAAAGCATCATGATTTGGAGTTGAAATTGTTGACTATGGCAAGTAGCGGCACCTTGCCTCCAAGTAACGGCACCCTGAGAGGGTGCCATTAGTGCTCGAGTTCTACAACAATTAATGGTCTCTTGTTCTTCAACTAATGGAACCCTGTGAAGGGGCCATTTATGGTTAGAACCAAGGGAGTTCTTTCATGTTTTTGGTCTAATCTTCATCATTAAGCTCCATTATTCAAATTAAACATATCAAGACATTAGTTTAACACTTAAGCACTGAATCAGGGATCATAATTCAACAAATTAACCATTAAAACTATATCAATATGACCCCTAACACTTCATTCACTACCTCTTCTGGTATTTTATTAGTTGTTTTAGATTTGGCAATCACACTGTATCCGAGTTAATTTACTAGAACAAGCTACCAGGAAAAACGTTAGGCCTTGTTTTGTAATTCTTCTACTTTTTATTTTCTAAATAAACAATTAATATATATATATATATTGAAAAAAAATAATACAATACTATAATAAAAATAAAAAATAGAAATAAAAACACAAAAACTAATACAAAAACATAAAAATCATAAGTATAAACCACAACTAATAATAATACCTAACGATCCATTAACTTTTTTATATCTGTATATATATTCCTCAAAATTCAAGTTCTATCAATCTATAACATTGTTAAAAAAATGACTAGACTCTATCTAATGAAGATGATATAATATTTCTAAGATTTTTTTATGGAAGATATAGTCTATACTTGTCATGATTTTAATAATGTTTACATAAGACCTTATATGAATAAGACTCCTTATAAATTATTGTATGAAAAAAAAACTTAAAGTTAGCTAGTTTGAGGTATTTATTTGCAAATTTTTTTATCTTGAACATTAGAGATAAGCACATTTATTATAGAATTTGAAGAGAACTATGATGATTAAAGAAACTATAAATATTATTTTTAATGAAACAAACTATTTTGAGAGGATAAAAAGTGTTGATAATGTTGATATAAGTTTTCCTAGAAATTTGGAAAAATTAGGAATAGGAAAAAGAAGAAGCAGATAGTCTAGATAATTCCCAGACACCTAATGAGTCATTAATTAAACCAAGTGAAGATAAAAGAAGAGATGAGAATTCACCTAAAAAATAGAGGTATGAGAAAGACCACCCTCCAAACTAAATTATAGGGGAAGTTGAAAAATGTATAGCAACTCGATCATCCTTTAGAGGCTTATCCTATATAGCTTTCATCTTCAATATAGTGCTTAAAACTATAGATGAAGTTTTCAGTGATGAAAGTTGGGTGTTAATCATAAATGAAGAGATAAACTAATTTGAAAGGAATAAAGTTTGATATTAGTACTTAGGTTAAATTATCATCAAATTATTTGTACTAAATGGTTGTTTTAAAAACGAACTTGATGGATTAGGTAATGTTGTGATAAATAAGGTTAGGGACGTACTAAAGAAAAGGAATAGATTATGAGAATACTTTTGCACCTATAGCTAAATTGGAAGCTATTAGACTACTTTTAGCATTTCTGTCTTACATTGGTTCCAAGTTATATCAAATAAACATTAAGAGTTCATTTTTCAATGACTTTCTTCAAGAGGAAATGTATAGAGAATAATTAACGAGTTTTGAGATTCATGATGCATCAAACCATGTCTATAAGTTGTCAAAAGCTTTATATGGTTTAAAACAAGCCCCTGTAACTTGGTATGAGAGATTGAACACATTTTATTACAAAATGAGTTTTCAAAGGGTAAGGTAGATACAATCTTTTTATTAAGAAATAAATATGGACATTTTGAAATAAGCTCCTGGAACTTGGTATGAGAGGTTGAGCACATTATTATTACAAAATGGATTTTCAAAGGGTAAAATAAATATCTTTTTTGGCTTACAAATTAGGCAAATGTAAGACGATATTATTAGTCAAGCTAGATAAACTAAGGAATTTGTAAAGAAGTATAAAGTGGATCAATCGACATTTTTAACAACCCACATGACTATAACTACTACCTTGAATAAAGATGAAGAAAACAAATTAGTAGATTCTAAGTTGTATAGAGAGATGATCGGTATTTTATTATACCTCTATGTTTAGTGTTTGTTTATGTGCTAGTTTTCAATCAAATCCTAAAGAGTCTCACATTTTAAATATTAAGATTTTTGAACCAAGGGTGGGTTCCACCTTTGTTTTGATGATGAAAAGGTTTTTTTACTAATGATTTTGTAGAGTTTGTTATATTTGTTAAGATGAGTTTGAGGAAAATAATGTTTGAAGTTTTGAAGTGCATGGATGTGAAGTTCTTACTTTATGAAGTGGTTAAAGACCATCTTGATGGCAAGAGAAGCATTGGAGATGAACTTCAAGATTGAAGATGAAAGATCAAGTTCAACAGTAGAAATTGATAGGTTTTGTGTAAGTCTTCTTTTGGCCTTACCATAAGTTAACAGGGCTAACTTCATACATATGCATTCATGTTTAGTATTTGTATATAAGATGTATAATCAAGAGGTATTGTATGTGGTTGATGTGTGTGAAAATACTATTGATGTATGGATGAATGCATGTTCGGTATTGCATATGTATACATTTTAATGAAGTTGGTTAGGTTTGAATAAATATATTGATATGAGTAATTTCATGGTAAATTTGTTGTGTTATGAATTATATGATTAAGACTTGATTGGTTTAAATTGAAAATGCATGAATTGAGTAGACCAATGTATTTAAGGTAATTTGATAATATGATTGAATGTGATTAGAATAATATGCCTTTAGTTCTATAATAAAGTTTTTTTAATACTCAATTTAATCCCCTCTTGAGTGCCTTTAGGGCTTACAGTATTTTTATAAGTTATTCATTAACTAGTAAAGCATATAGGGTTCTTAACAAGAGAATCTTAGTAATTGATGAGTCTATGCATGTTGTTTTTGAAGAGTGAAATCCCTTTGATGTAAAGAAGAATTTTGAAAAAGATGATACACATTTATCAAAAGATTTTAAGAAACCAGGTGTAAGAAAAGAAAAAAAAATGATCAAGACAACTAACAAGCACCTAATTAAACAATTGTTGAACTAAGTGAGGGTGATAAGAAAAATAAGGAATTAATTAGAGTTTTGAGGTATAAGAAAGACCACGCTTCAAAATAAATTATAGGTGATGTTTAAAGAAGAGAAGTTACTAGATCTTCTTTTAGAGACTTATACCATATTACATTTATTTTTCACATAGAACCCAAGACTGTTAAGTAAACACTCGTTGATGAAAGTTAAGTTCTTACTAGATCTTCTTTTGCAGACTTATTACATTTATTTCTCATAGATAACCTAAAACTATTGAGTAACACTCAGTGATGAAAGTTGAGTTCTTTCTATTAATGAGTAATTAGACCAAATTGAGATGAACAAGGTTTGGAAATAGTACCGAGGCCTAAATATCATCAAATCATAGGCACTAAATTTGTATTTGGGAATAAGCTTTATAAGATAGGTATCATTGTGAGAAACAAAGCCAGGTTAGTAGAAAAGCACTATAATTAAGAAAAAGGAATGGATTGTGAAGAGACCTTTGCACCTATATTTAGCTTAGAGGAATCAGGCTTTTACTTGCCATTACATCCTACATGGGTTTAAAAAATTTTCAAATGTACGCAAAGAGTGCAATTATAAATGGTATTATACAAGAATAAGTTTTCTGTACATCAATCATCCAGTTTTAAAAAAACATAATGCATGTATAAACTTTCAAAAGCCTTGTATGGTTTGAAATAAGCTTGTAAAGCTCGGTATGAAAGGTTGAGTGCATTTTTAAAATTTTTTTTTCTGATGGAAAAGAAGATATAACTCTCTTCTTTAAGAAATGTAATGATGATATCTTGATTGTTCGTATTTATATTGATGACATTATTTTTAATGCCACTAATGAAATTTTATGTAAATAATTTTGCAATGAGTAAGGAATTTGAAATGAGCATGATGCGAGATATCAATTTCTTTCTTAGGGCTAATCATTTAAACTAATAGGTGATGGAATGATTTAGGACTTACTTCAATCAATCAAACTGTTATTAAAGACCTTAGGATCATCTTTTCTCTTTTGAAGTCAAATTATCTACTTAATACATAAAGACCTTGAAATAAAAGTCATGTAGTGCAAGAAGACTAAATCTAAGTTTGCTAAATCTAGGAATCCTCACACAAGTCTTTAAAGATGATATAATTTTATATTCAAGTGTGTTATCCAATTAATTTTCCAATAATTAAAAATCAATGTCCATGAATTTTAAATTAGATTAAATCAACAATCAATCAAGGTAAAAGTCAACCACCCAATATGTTCATAATCGATTTAATCTCCTAACCTTGGCTAAAACAATTTACATATAATTCATCGATGAAAACCAAGATAAAGAAACAAAATGTATATTCATTGAATGAAATAGAAATATGGAGTCAATATAAATAAAAAATAAAAAAAATTAGCAAGGAGATGATTACTCCCCAATATTCTCTGGTCAATCTTGCTATGTGAACGCTCTCATAAGTCCCAATCACAAAAAAATTAAAGAACCAGAAGAAAATAAAATAAAACCCTATCAAACATGAAATTTGATATAATCTCCTTCTAATTTGCCTAAAATAGCAACAAAATCGATGTTTATATAGCCTCAAGTGTGGCTACTAGGGTTTTTGTCATCTAAGATTAAAAAAATGGGGTCACAATAAACATTTTATTATATAAAAAATAAGGTTTGATGTCAATTTTGATTAAAACTGCTTTATCAATGACATCATTTATTAAGCACTATTAATGGTTCTGGAATCATGACTTTAATGAATGTATTGTAAGAATGACAGTGCCATTAATTAACATATCAAAGAACTATTTATCTTTAAAAATTGCATCCTTTAGCTCCTATTTGCTCCATGTTCACTTGATAAGCTCTAAAACCCTTATAAACTTGAAATTTAAGAAAAAGAGCTTATAATTAGCATGAGTTTGTGTCTTTAATAGGATAAAGTACCATATATTATGCCTTATAAGTCATGTAAATTACCAATTAATACCACTACCACATTTAAATTATTACTTGTCCTAAAAAAACTTACTTACGTACTCAAAAGAAAGTCCTCTAAGGAGGGTAAGGTATATTAGGCACCTTAACATAACTTATGTAATTGAATATAGTTGACCATTTAATTCAAATTTGATTAGGAATCAATAGTTATGGTCATTACACATAGCAAAAATTAATTCCCATGCATAATACTAAATCTCATAACCATAGCAAACTTATTTTGGAGAAACATAATTAAGCCATTCATTTACTTCACTCATTTAATAATAAAATATTATTAAAAAATGCTATGCAACTAACCATTCATATTGATTCATAATTCCACTACATTTGATTCATACCATTTTCAAATTTCAACTCAAATAAAAAAAATTATTCTATATAAAAAATGAACACACATAAGGTACATGCTTCAACTTCCAAACCCATTCACATAGTTTATTAATTGAGCAATATAGGCTTGATTGAGAAGTCAGATAGTATTTTCACATGAAACTGAACATCTTGTCATAACACCCTCGGTTACTTAACTAAGTCATCTTACATCAATTGGCTATTAACATTACTCTTTAACTTCGACCTTTTTATTGCTATAAAGCTAGTAAATTGAATTTTTGCTCATTTATTCACACTTTTTTTAAAATATAAAATGCATAAAAAACTCATATTTACTCATGCATATGAATTCTATATAGAGAACATCATAATGATTACAAAGTATCCATTTTCCAAAGTCATAAGGCAAATTATCTTTGTTCATTAATACTCATAACTAGAAGTATAGACTGTCAAATTGACTTAAATAATTGAATTCATCATGCATATCTCAAATCTTAGTCTATGTTCACGTTAAAATCCACATAAAGTTTCTTTCAAATTAGTATTATGGAAACAAAATAAATTCTACTACGTACTTACAACCATGATTAAGAGAATAATTGACTAAATAGGAATTATTCCATACTAACTATACTAATCACATCCATCAGATAAAGATAAGCTATTTAATATTTAATTAACTTTAGTATGACTCTCTAAATAAATATCTAAATTAGCTACTTGAAGACTTTAAATAGTCCATGTATGTATCTCTTTAGATATATGTACATTCACCCCCCTCCCCCCTTAAATTGAACATTTTCCCTAATGTTCATGTAAACAAAATTGAGCACAAAGGGTGGGAAGAATGAGGAAACTACTCTAAAAAATATCATCTTGTAGGACCTTGTAGCAATTCTTATGGACCATAGGAAAAAGACTATAAAAAATTAAGTGAAAAAATTAAGTCAAGGTAAAATTGCAAAAGAAATGAAAATGCAAGAAAGAAAATATTACATTCCTCTGAAAATGAAATGAAAGGTCTCTTAGAAGATGTTGAAGATTCAAGAAAGAAAAGTCTCTCACCTACATCCTCCACCAACTTAGGTATATAAAGTTTAGTTCTCTATCCATTCACTATAAAAGGTCTGTTATTTTCTCTTCTTACCTTTGAAAAATCTTTTGTTACCTCAAATGGGCTATATTAGCTTGACTTTAACTTCCTTAAAAAGATTCTAAATTAGAATTTATAGATCAATACCTTGCCAGCCACTTTAAAGTCTCAATATAAGAGCTATTTATCCTATCTCTTCACTTGATCCTTAGCTCCTAATTGTAATATGCCTCAAACCTGAACTTATCAAGCTCATTAAGTTGCATAAGACTTTTAGCAACTACTCGCTATAAATCAAAGCTTAGAAACTTAGTAAACCAATATGCTTTGAGCTATAGCTCTACAAAAAGATGGCAAGTTTTTTCGTACATGATATTAAATGTTGAAATGCCTATGGGTATTTTAAAGGTAGTCCTATATGCCTAAAGTGAATCATCTAAATTTAATAACCAATTCCTCTTAGAAAAATCAATGGTCTTATCTAACATTTTCTTAATTGTCTATTGGATACCTTCACTTTCCCACTAATTTTGGGGTGTTACGGTGTAGGAACTTTGTGGATTTTCTATATTTTACCAACTAAGTGTCAAAAAGTTTATTTTAAAAGTGTGAATTGCCATTAGTTATAATGACTATAGGTGTCCTAAAATGAGTAAAGATTTTTTTATTTCAGAACTTAACCACACCTTGAGCCTCATTTGTGGAAAATTCTTCTACATTTACCTATTTACTAATATAATCCACAACAACCAAATTTTATTGATTAAAGTATGACATAAGGAAGGGTCCCATGAAATCAATACCCTAAATATCAAGAACCTTATGAATTATGTTATTAATCAATGACATGTCATGTTTCCTAAAGATGTTTCTTACCTTTTGACACTTATCAAAAGATTTAAACAAAGTGTAAGCACCCTTGAATATGGTGGGCTAATAGAAACTACATTATAAGACCTTATTAGTTTTCCTAGTCTCCTAACCTCTTTAGAATGCAATGAAATAATATGGAGGACATTTTTTATTTAGGAACAAAATGTCTAACTATAACATCCACATAAATCGTTTATATAAAATGGTCTTCCTAAAAATAGTGTTTTACCTCTGATCAAAATTTCTTCTTTTGATTATAAGAAAAGTTAGGTGGAAGGATATTACTAGCCAGAAAATTTAGAAAATTAGCAAACAAAAGAGTGACTATCATGGCCTTGAGTTGTTTATTAGGAAACAACTCCTTAGTGTCCTTGTTTCTTTCACTCTCCAAGGTTACTTCATCTAATATCGAGAAGTGACTAATTGAAAATTTTTCATCCCTTTCTTATCCTTCAACTCAATGGAGAGCTCTTGAAAGAGTAGAACCCTCTAATTAGTCTTTGTTTTGCATCTGTTCTACTCATCAAATACTGTAAAGTTACATGGTCAGTATAAACAACTATTTTATACAAACTTGGCAGTACCAAAACTTATCAAAAGTAAATACCATCACCAACATGTTCTTTCTTATGGTGGTATAATGATGTTAAGCATTATTTAAAGTCTTCCTTGTATAATAAATGAAGTGAAAGAGCTTACTTTGTCATTGTTCTAACATAATCCCCTTTGCAAAATCACTTACATTGCACTTTAGTTTAGTGGAAAAAGACCAATCAAGAACACAAGTACAAGTTTTGTCAAAGGTTTATCCCTTAACAATTTTAAATATGTCATGAAATTATCACCAAAACTATATGCAACATCTTTTTTAGATAGCTTGGTTAAAGGTCTCACAATTTTAGAAAAAAGCTAAATGAAAAGTTGATAAAAACTAATATGTCTGAATAAAATCTTAATAGATTTAATAGAGTTTCGTGGAGGTAGTTTCTTTATAACATCAACTTTAAGTGGATCCACCTCTATGCCCTTACTAAATATCTTATGACCCAAAACAATACACTCTTATACCATGAAATGACATTATTCCTAATTTAGCACGAAATAAGTCTCTTCACATCGTTTTAAAATGTCCTCTAATTTTTTTAGACATGCATCTGTATGCAAAAGTACCATAAGGACATGTAAAATTGGTTTTCTCTTAATCCTCTAGAGCTACCATAATTTGCAAATAATTAGAAAATCTATCTAATGCACAATTAAAATTATCTCCAGCTAACTTCTCAATCATTTTATCAATATAAGGCAAAGGAAAGTGATCTTTATAGGTGTCATAATTTAATTCCTATAATCTATACACATTCTCTACCCAATAACTTTCTTAGTAGCTATCAAATCATTACTTTCTTTTTAAATTATAGTGGTGCCTCCATTCTTAAGCCCCACTTGAATATGACTACCCAACTAAAATCTAGGATAAAGGAAAATAATACCTGTGATGAGAAGTTTGACTACCTTATACTTGATTGCATACTTCATGTATATGGACTCATCTCAAGGGCTACACTAATTCCTTGCTTCTATCCTCCATTAAAATCTTATATGCATAAAAGAAGGGGCTAATTCCCTTTATGCTTATAATCATCCGTCCCAAAGCTTGCTTATGGTATTTAAGTACAATTAAAAGTCTCTTCTATGAGGTATCTATCAAAAAATAAGAAACAGTGATATTAAGTATTCAAGGGGTTTTAAGACGCATACTTCAAATAATAAGCAAGGGTTTTAGTTTAAGAAAAGGAGGTTATTAAATTAAAGGCTTAGGCAATGGCTTGGCTGATCTTTGGAGAGGCTTATTAGATTGATATGATGCCCAAAATGCTTACTTTACATGAACTCCATGTTCTCCTATATCCTCTTGAAACTCCTCGCCTACATCTTCAAACACTCCTTATACTTCATCCTTTAATAATCGTACATAAATATTAAAAGAATGATTAGTGTCATGAGAGCATATAGCAATGGAATTGTATATGGTTGCTCTATGGAATCAACAATGTCAAAAAACTATTTCTTCATCTTTAAATCTGAAGGTGAGTTTTCTGTACTTCACATCAATGATGGTTCTCATTATAGCCATAAAATGTCTATTAAGTACGATGATAATGTCTCAATCATCCTCTATGTCTAAAAGTATCAAGTCCATAGGAAAGATGAACATTTCCACTTTAACAAGCACGTCCTCTATGTCCCTTCTAGAATATATGATGGATCAATCTATTGGCTGCAGTGAAATTATGGTTTGTTTAGGTTCTGCTAATCTAAACTTCCTGAAAATAGAAAGAGGACTTAAATTAATACTTATACCCAAATCCATTAAGGCCCCATCCATATGTAAGTCACTAATAGTGCAAGGAAAAGTAAAACTCCCTAGATCTTTTAACTTAGATGGCAAATTCTTCAACAGAATGGCTAAGCACTCGTTATTCAATTTAATAGTTTCACACTCTTCAAGCCTCTTACTGTTAGAAAAAATTTCCTTCATGAATTTAGAATTAAAATACATATGTGTTAAAGTTTCAAAAAAGGAAATGTTAATATATAAGTTCTAGAAAACCTCTAGAAATCTACTAAATTTCTTATCCAACTAATTACTTTTTAACCTCTAGGAATAAGGTATCCTAGGTCTTATTGGATTGGTGATAGGGTTATCAAACAACCTAGGATGATCCTCCTTTATAGTTGGCTCCTTCTTGTCCTCATTATTGGTCTCTTGATTCACTCCTTCTTAACTCTCTTAAGTCTTTTCATCCTAGTACTTATTCTCCTAAACTCCCTTCAACTCTTTACTACTTCTTAATGAGATTTCTTTGACATGCTCCCTTAGGATTCCCTCAGTGGTACTAGACAATGAACCCGCAATCATATCCTTCATCATGCTCGTAAGCTAACTCATCTAATTATCCAAAAAAAATTTATTGAAGCTTCTTGATATTGCATCCTAACCTTAGTAGTAGAGATATAGCTGGTTAGCAGTTCTTTAAGGTTAGACTTCTTAAGTTGTATAGATATAGTAGCCTTAAATCTTGAAGGCTTTGCTTTCTAAATATTAAAAGATTATGATTGTTCCATCTGATTCTTACACTTAGAGAAATTTTAGATGATTCCTCTATCTTGGATTGTTAGTGTTTGAGTAAGGATCTCCTCACTTGTTATAGATGCTCATATAGTATGCCTCCTCTTGCTCTTATGTAAATGGTTTCCTTCCTTAAAAATTTGAATATGGGTTTGATTATCCATTATAATGCTCACACATGACATGAATCCTTATATACAAACTCACACCACCATTGACATTTTGCATAAGACTTTCTAGCATCTTTATCAATACATCCCTCTGAGCTAAAAGTGCCACTGAATTACCCCTTGCATGTGTCTAAATAGGCCTTCTAGAATTCCTCTATGTATGATATTGAAAACTTTTGGTAGTTATATCCTTTATTAATTTGTAAGCTTGGTTAGGTTTTTTTTTCTTATTAAGTTTGCTACTACAACCATATCTATAGTGCTCCTTGTCAATGGTGTAACTCCTACAAAAAAATATGTCAATATGCTACCATCAATGATTAAAAAATTAGACCGGACTGGTCAGTTCGACCCAATTAATCCGGAACAGGTCGGTTTATTAGTTTAGTTTAATTTAAAATTCGTTATATTAAAAAACGGGAGGGTTAATAGTTGAACTGATCGGTTCGATCGGTCCAACCCAGTTTAAATCACTGATTCAATCGGTTGGACCGATTTAACCCATTGGTCTGACCCTTTTCAACCCAATCCAGCCCAACTTACCCCTCTCCACTTTTTTTTTTAATTTTTTTATTTGGTTTAGGAGCAAGTATTAATTTGATGCTTTTTCTATTTTCAGGAAAATAGGGTTAAGTGACGTCAAC
>JAOXYD010229890.1:0-18081 GCA_028565735.1 Pinacopodium congolense
TGCAATGATATTTACATGAGATGCATAATATATATAAGAACTATTTTCAGATTTTGTAAAATTTAGAGACTATTTTATAATTTTAAAAAATTAACTACTACTGGTATCAGTATTAGTCAATACCGATACGATACTAATTTGAAACCAAAGTTGGTATCGGTATGATACCGATTTTTAAAATATTAATTCCAACAATGAAAGAACGAGAGAGAAAAATTAATAAATTAATAAAAGGAAAAAATTACAAGATTTTAAATGGGAGTTTTTAGTAGTCTGTTATATTAGTGAGGGATATTTTCATTATTTACTATAGAGGGGTTATAAAGGACTCTCTTTTAGAGTTAACTAATCAACTCCTTAATAAAATCGACCCACTAGGCATATCTGATGGCTTAGACTACCTAGTTAGTATTAGTATATTGAATGAAAAGTGAAATACTCGTTTCATACCCTCTTTTATAAGCCACACTCCTGGCCTTTGTTCATTGACTCCTCAATATAAGGAGCCACACCTGTGGCCTTAAAGGCCACATATGTGACATTGTTGTTCAATATGCATGTTATAAAATAATCCCTATGTTTTATAAAATCTGCAAAATAGTTCATATATATATATTATGCATATTATATAAATATAATTTCAATCTGTTTCAATCATTCAATTAATACAATAAATATAATATAATTTTCATACAATATTTATATCTATTAATATTAATTTTCACACATTTTTCAAATAAACCACAATTTGAATTAATATAAACAAAATAACAATCATTAAACCATCATAACTTAATATTAATACATCAAAACTCAAATAATTAATAATAATATACAACAAATTTATTCATATTAATACTAATGTTTATTTATTTATCAAATAAATATCAATCTAAATACATATAAAAAAATACCAAAAATATAGATACACATTACTGAATATCAATAAATCAATACATCATTAAGTAATAATCTTCAATCATAAAATCATAATCAAATGTACAATAAATAATATATGAAATAAAAAATGTTATAACTAACATTATTATCCAATATAAAAACTCTTTATGTATCAATAATATATATGATAATTTATTAATAATATACATTAATATATATTATTAATATATATAAAGGCCATAATAAATATATATAAATATATTATTAATATCAAAATTTATATATTTAACATAAGCCATGCCTATGGATTGAAAAGCAAGCCTAAGGTGTGGCCTTTTAAATTTAAGATTTAAGGCCACACTCGTGGCTTTAAAAGGTCATAAGCGTGGCTATTTTTTGAGAGAGGAAAAAAATGGTATGAATTTTATAAAATTTGAGTATCGGCCATGTTTTAAGCCAATATTTTGAAACTGGTTCAAAATCAATCGGTATAAGCTGGTAAAAGTAATACCGACCGATATTTAAATTTGGTACGGTATTTATTTATTTTATACCATTTTTATTCCGGCATGATCCGGTTTGTACCGGTATTAAAAACACTAATTACATGCCTTCAATTTTTTTTTGAAAACTAAACTAATCGTTATTCAATGAACAATAAACAACACACAAGGAAGGACCTAGAAAGCACAAGTGTCCACAATACATACCTTAATTTGTTGGAAGCAAGAGAAATTTATAAACGAATCCTTCACAATTTAAATTGCAACATAAATTCTATATTTGTCAGTTTTATAAAAAAAAGTGATAAGGCAATATGAAAAATTATATAATCGTAACTCAACTTTACTTATATTCTAAACAAAAGTTTAAAAGCAATATGATTTGGTTACATACTATTAGATGCATTATATGATAACTCAATTATGTTTATATTTTACATAAAAGCTAAAAAAATTAATTCAATTATATATTATTTAATATATTATTTAAAATTACAACATTTCATTTACGTTTTCACATTAAAAATAAACAACTTAGTTAGTTCCAATTAATAATATGATAAAAGTAGAAATTGATAATTATGAAACAAAAAAGTTGATTGATTTACCTTTTACATAAATTAATTTACTCAATTCGGTATTATTTATGACAAAGTTTTGAGAGTCTAAAGTCCAAAATAATGATAAATCATGATTACTAAATAATTTCCATCCAAATAAAGGGCTTCCAAATTGTTCAACCTATGTTTATAGCTTAAGAAAACAAATTAACTTGAATTAAATTACCAAAATATGAAAAATAGTTTGACATATAAATAAGAAGTGATTTTAATTGATATTAAGAGAAATAAGAACCCTCATTCTCTGCGCAACAATCAATGTTATTCTATTAGCTGGATTAAATCTTTTCCAATAATAAACAAGCTGTATTTAGAGGAGCAATTGCCAACTTTCATATGAGTGGTAGACAAGAGTGGATGCATTTGCAATTTCAATATAATAATTAAGCATTACAAAAACGAATTTTGATCTAATTATCTTGTTTATTTGAAGTTTTCATATCAATTTCTTTATAACTATCATCATCATTTTCATTTAAAGAGTTTTGGTCATGAAGTTTTATTAATTAGTTCATCATCCATAGAGTAACTATTTGAATGAAAACAATAATAATTACATTTATTCAACTTTTTTTTAAAATAAAAAGAATTAATTAATGATTAATACAGTTATATATGTAGGAGTTTCCTCTACAGAGAGGTGATATCTCCTACAATCTTCTCTCTTTAGGCTGTAAAGCCTTAACACGATACAAATCTCTTAAGTCCTATTTTGGTCTTCTTAGAATATACAGTTACCATCTTATAACCATAATGCTGCCTTCATTACAATCTTCTCTCCTTAGGTTGTAAAGCCTTAACACGATACAAATCTTTGAAGTCTTATTTTGGTCTTATTAGAATATAGAGTTACCATCTTAAAACTATAATGTTACCTTCATTCTTCCTCTTCCGATAGCCTTCATTCAACTTTGATTATAATAATATTTAAGCAATAATTTTAACAGATACAATTGAAGTTAAATCATTACATAGAATACACTGAAAAACATACATAATTGCACATCAATCAAAATTGATTCATTCACTTCCTTATTTAAAATTTAAGTTCAATGATACAAATATCTAGAAAATTTTTTAATCCCAAATTTGAATATCAATGAAGTATAATCATGATTGTCGTCAATAGGGATTTATATACAATACTGAAACTATTGCCAACAATGTAATGATAAATGTAACCCAAAAGCTTATTTTGAAAAACTTCCATGTCTATACCTTTAAAATTGTTATGACTTAGTAGAACGTATGTCAACCTGTACAAATTTTAAATGGGGTTAAATATGCTACCATTGAAGCAATTATGGCTTAGGTCTAATGTCATTACACTAGAGATAGGAAGTGCATCGGGAAGAGGTCCTTCGAGTCTATTATGGGATAAATAAATGTGTTGAGCTTGTGAAGGAATGAATATTGAGGGCAGGCTTCCAAAAAAGTTATTGTTTAACAAATCCAAGACAAAAAGAGAAGACATATTCCCAATCCACTCTAGAATTTTGCCAAATAATCTATTTTTGCTCATTTCCAATACTCCTAAGAGAGAATAATTAGACAAAATATTTGGAATCCTTCCAATGAAATTGTTTCTAGATAAGATTAAACATACTAGCATTGGAAAATAACTTCCATTCTTTATAGGAATGTGTAAGAGAAAATAAACAAACTTTGTTATCAGTTCATCAAAAATTACATCATTTCAATGTACAGGATCTCTCTTTTAATATAAGCAGAAAACTAAAATAAAACCAAACTAAAGAAGACTAAGCTAAGTTGAACTTAGTAAATAATAAGCCTACTTAAACGACATTATCGTTTCACTCTCCCCTTTAAGATGAGCATATATATTAATTAGGCTCATCTTGTTTGGCAAAATACCAAATTGATAAGGATTCAAGGCCTTAGTAAAGATATCTGCTATCTGTTCTATAGATCTCACAAAAGCAGGTTTGATGATATTGCCAATTATCTTCTTACGAATAAAGTGACAATCTAGCCTTATGTGTTTCATTCTCTCATGAAATACGGGATTGTTAGCAATATAGATAGCTGCCAAGTTGTCACAATATAGCTCCACTTTAGTTTAATGTTCAAAACCGAAGTCTTTAAGTAAACTCAATAGCCAAAGAACTTCACAAGTAACTACAGCCATTGTGTTATATTCAGCTTCAACAGAACTTCTTAAAACAACAGTCTGCTTTTTGGATTTGCGACTAATTATAGATGTACCAAAAAAGACACAATAACATGTAATAGAATGCTAGGTATTCACATAACCTACCCAATCGCTATCTACATACATTTTAAGTTTAAGAATATAATTTTCAGTAAGGAAAACACTTTGTCCTGGTGTGGATTTCAAATACCTCAATACTTCATATGCAGCACTAAGATGAATGTCAATAGGTTTATCCATGAATTGTGATAAAATGTGCACTGTATAACAAATATTAGGTCTAGTTAGAGTTAAATAAATCAATTTACCAATCAATTGCCGATAATGAGTAGGATCCTACAGAATATCATCACCTGTTCTTCCCAACTTGTGATTAACTACTATTAGAATACTACCAAGTTTTGCTTCAAGTACACTGTGTTCTTGTAAAAGATCCAAAGTATATTTCCATTGTGACACTGAAATACCTTTGGAAGTCCTTGCTATTTTAGGACCAATAAAATACCTGAGTTTTCCAATGTCGCTCAGCTTGAATTTGGAACCAAGCATGGTCTTCAGATCTATCACTAGTTATTCAATAGAGCTTATAATAGCAACATCATCAACATACACCAAAACTACAACAAATTTAAGATTTTTTTTTTTTTTTTGGTAAACAAAGAATAGTAAGCCTTGGATTGAACAAAGCCAAGCTCCAGTAAACTATCAGTCAGCTTGATGTTCCACTATCTTGAGGCCTGTTTCAGGCCATATAAAGACTTGTGCAGCTTACAAACTAGCTGTTGTTCAAATTCATAAGAGGGCTCCCCTTGAATCGGATATCCTTTTGACAGTTGCGTATATACATTCTCAACCAAATCCCTATTAAAGAAAGCATTACTAATGTCAAGTTGGGCCAAGAACTAGTTATGAATAACAGCTAAAGCCAGAAACATCCTAACAATAGAATTCTTAACTACAGGACTAAAAGTTTCCATATAATTAAACCTAGCAAGTTAGGTGTCACCCTTAGCAACTAGCCTGGCCTTGTACTTCTCAATGGTCTCATCAGCAAGATATTTTATTTTATAAACCCATTTAGACCCCACAGCATGATAACCTGGAGGTAAAGGGACAACAGACCAAGTCTGATTAGCTTCTAAAGCATCAATCTCCTTAGCCATTACAGTTTTCTAATAATCAGACTGCACTGCTTGTTGAAAAGTTTGAGCCTCAAAGGTAGAAGAAATATTTAAGGAAAAGGCTTGGAAGGAAGGAGAAAGACGAGTGAAGGAGTGGTACTGTTGAATATGATATCCAGTTGAGCAATTTATGTGATAAGAAAGGTTGGTAGAAGGTAATTGAAACTGAAAATCTTGTAGATAAAGTGGTAGAGAGGTGAGCCTAGTACTACATCTAGGCTGGATAGGAACAAAAGGAGCAAGGGTGGAAGTAGGAGAAGAAGAAGATGGATGTGGCAAACAAGTAAATGCTGCAGGAGCAACTGGAGACTTATAGCAAGGAGAAGAGAAAAACTGAGGTAAAACAACACTAGATTGAGAATGAAGATTTTGACCAAAGGGAAATAACTGTTAAAAGAATTGAACATCCTTAGAAATGAATGTTTGTTTGGTCTGTAAATAATAAAGCTTATAGCCCTTAACCCTAGTAGGATAACCAAGAAATTCACATCTCCTAGCTTGAGGATTTTTTTTTCTGTTAACAGGTAAAGTAAAGGAAAAACATGAAGAACCAAATACTCGAAGATGAGCATAGGAAGGAGGATGTTGAAAAAGATTTTCATAAGGACTATGATTATTAAGCAAGGGAGTGGGAATCCTATTGATGAGATAGATAGTTGTAAGTACATAATCATTAAAAAAAAGTGGCAAATTGGCTTAAAATAGAAGAGACCTATCTACATTTATTAGATGCTGGTGCTTGCATTCAAAAACAGCATTTCTGTTGAGGTGTGTAAGCACAAGAGGTTTGGTGCAATATCCTATGAGTGTTATAAAAGGCAGGCAACCAAAATTTAGTTGTATTATCAGTGCGAAAGATTTTAATCTGGACATTAAATTGTATGAGAATAAGCTGATAAATTTGAGGAATGACTTGAGTCACCTGAGATTTGTGTTTTTTCAAGTAAACCTAAGTACTCTTAGAAAAATCATCAACAATTATAAGAAAAAAATGATTTCCATTAATGTCTATAATAGTATAAGGTCCCCATACATCAAGGTGTATAAGATCAAAGATACTTTTTGTATTTGGTACATGAACAGAAAAAGAACAATGTTTTTATTTAGCCCTAGGACAAATCATTGAAGGACTAAGACTGAAATTATTTAAAGAATTAGAAATACAAGAAATATGCCTCATCCTTTCAGTGGAAGGATGACTTAATCTACAGTGCCAAATATCAAGAGATACAGCATATGCTGACTTTATTGTTAGAGATATCAAAGCATTGGACTGGAATGTAAAATCAGAGCAGAAATGATATAAGCCATCTATCTTGTTATCCATATCAATCTGCATATGAGATGAATAGGCCTGAATAGAACAGGAATTAGCATGATAGGTTAAGGAAATAGATTGATCATCAGTTAATTTGCTAACGGATAATAGATTGAAAGCAAAAGAAGGAAAATGCAGAACATGGTGAAGAATAATGTGTGGTGAGACAACAATTGAACTTATATGGGTAAAAAAAACGCTATCCCTATTAGGATGTGAAACAGAATAGTTGTTAACAGGTTTATAACACTGGAAATAATTAACATAATTGATGCTATAATGTGACGCTCTAGTATCTATTATCCAGGTAGGATGTGAAATGCTATGATGTCTTACACTACCACAAAGATAAAGAGGTAAAGTAGTTATAATACCTTCCATGTTAGAATATGTAGAAGAAATAGTAGGGGATGGATAGGGTTTTAAGGTTTCAATAGTTTGTTTAGTAGCTGAAGACTGATCATTGAGCAACTGCATAAGCTTATAGAGTTGGTCTTGATAGAGAGTTAGGTGTGAGAGATTGGTGTCTTCAATTAAAGATGCATGATCTGGTTGATCTACCAGGTTAACTGACACGTTATGCTGTAAGCCAACTGACTTGCCTATTACATTTCTACTAGATTTTGTAAACTTAAAATTTTCAGGAAAACTTATAAGCCTATAATAGCTCTCTCTTAGGTGACCAGTCTTGCCATAATGAAAGCAAATTAGTTTAGTTTTACTTCTCTTAATTGCCATTGCAGAGGCATCAAGCAATAAAGGAGTCAACATTTGAAATTTCCATTAGGTTTCCTCTCTCAATACCATATTATACAACTGATCTTGGTTAGGAAAGGGTTTCATAAGGATTATCTAAGTGTGTAACTCTTAAACCCTTCGTTAAGAACATTAAGAAAACAAAACACGTAGGCCTTTTCTTCCCTATCAACATATCGTTGAAAACATTGAGAATTACAGGTACCACATTCACAGTGAGGTAGGGGTCTAAGAATTCTCAACTCTTTCCAAATCAAATTCAATTCAGTAAGGTAAGTATTAGCAGTATTTGTACCTTGATTAATGCTACACAACTGATGAAACATTGGTAGAACATTATTATCCAAACCATTTTAATCCAAATAGAGGGCCTCCAAATTGCTAAACCTTTGCAATTCTTTAAAACCTGCATTACGTACATGTTTAAACTTGCTTAAGAAAACAAATTGAGTTGAATTAAATTGTCGAGACATGATAATCCCTCAAACTTAAATATATAAGACTAAAAGGAGTTTAACAAATAAAGGAAAAATGATTTTAGTTTGTAATATCATATGTGTGGTATTAAAAAAAATAAGAATCTTCATTTTCTCCTCAACAAACAATCTTGTTCCTGCTTAAGCCAATACTTCTAAGTTGTTAAAAAGGAAGGAAGAGCGAAGCATTGAAGTTCCAATCACCTAAACTCTCTATTATAAAAGGTTTAAGCTGTAGTTTATTTACTCACCCTGTTGTATCGTTGCATACAACTCCAACCCATTTACAACAATCGACATTCAATCTCCAATGAAGCCAAGATATGCCATTTGAGAAATTGAAGGAATCTCGAAGTTGAATTAGAGCAATTCTTTCCTTCTCTAAACAACCATGGGAGCTCTAAAATTGTAATAATAATAATAATACTATCATAGTAATTCACTTTTTTTTGTAACTCTATATATTGTCTGCCCTGGCCATTTCTACTTATGGATTGGTGCTCTTGTTGCTTATTGAACAAATGATGATCTGCTACAAGAATTTTATAACACGTTTGGGATGATGGCCCATCTTATGTGGAAAATTTTCAAGACAAGAAAAGGGGATGCAAATGAAAACTCGTCTAACTTCAATGTGGTTGGAAGAGAAAATTTTATTAACTTATGGGGAAGATGATCGGTTTATTTTTTTTTTTTTTTGGTGAAAGAAATGACATCTAAATTACATTATTAACGATACTTTTAAAAGAAAATGATCTAATAAAAGTAATAAAAGAAATAATTTGATGAAAATATAAGAAGATTAGCAGCGACATCTAAATTTAAGAGTAAAAAGTATTGATTAAGTATTCAAGACATGTATTAATAATTATATAATATGTGAAATTATCAAGATAAAAAATAAAAATCTAATTACCAATGAAATTCTGTAAAATTGCTTATGTGAAACAAAAATTATACTAGTTTACAAGTTGCAAGGTGTTGCTAAAATTGGTATGATGAGCATATAATTTTTCCTTTGGTAAAGACTCTGTTAGTGATCTTTTAACGTGTATGTTTGGTGTAAACTTGACTTGTTGACCAAAGATTGTTGTCACCATCACAATTTTTTGTGATTCACGTGATGACTTTAGTTGACTGACTTTATAACTTATGAATGGGAATTTTGAATGAAATACATTGGTTAGGCCTCATGTTACTTCCCCTTGTAACCACAGATGATACATTTTATCTCCACTATTTCTGCTTTGTAAGACTACAAGAAGAAATAACTAGAAGGAAATTTCAATACAAAAAACATCAAAGAAAATTTAGTAGATTGAGGGAAGCATTCTCTTATTGAATGAGAGGTCAAGTAATCAAGTTAAATGACAATGTTATTTACTGATGGCTATTATATGGCTTATAAGATAAACATAGAAAACCAAGCTTTAAAATAGCTATCAACAACCCTTTTCGATCCACCTTCTATTCACCAAAAAAAAGAGAGGAAATTATATTATTTTGCAATGACTAAGTTAGTCAATGCACAAAAGTCTTTTCTTTTTACGTATATGAAAGAAAAGATGATGGGCTAAAAGAAGACTTGGAATAGTTAACCAAGTAAAGAAAGCCATGTTGGTCTCTTTAAAGAGTTAACTTGACTTCCTTTTTTGGCTTTTTATTACTTTGGAAAAGAAGTATACTTGAGTGCATCTTCGAACCATAATTCATATCATTTTAATCAAAATTAACGATGGACTACTAAGTATAGTAGATGAGATAAAAACAAGCATAGTCCCAACATTTTAATGTAACTCTCTAAATCAACTAATTAAAAGGAGTGTTCGCACTTCCATGTAATCAAGATTAAAAAAAAAAGTAATCTAATAAAATTTCTTGCATTCGATTTTTCCATTTTACAAGTTAGTACTATTACTAGGTAACTTTTCCTTTGATAAAGATGCTTTTACAAGTTGTATGATTAAGTGACTTTTCCTTTTATAAAGAAACTTTTACAAGTTGTATGATTAAGTAACTTTTCCTTTTATAAAGATGCATTTATACTTGAATAATAATTCATCATATTATTGTGGTTAGCCTCAGAATTTTTTGATATTCAGTTAATGTCTTTAATTGAATGTTATCGAACAAATAGCAACTTGTGAGCCACTTATTTTGCCAACCGAAGAAATTGGAAATATATAATCTCGAGGAACTGGAGATGTGACACTTAAGAAAGTAGATACTTGAGTGCTTCTTCGAACAATAATTCATATCTATTGAATGAAATATAATTGCTATTAAGTAATATGACACTTTTACAACTTCATTTTTTTAGAAAACTTACAAAAGACACCTCACACACTCAACAAATTTTCTATACCACTAAATTTTATAAATGCTCTCACTTCTCTCTCTCTCTCTCTCTCTCTCTCTCTCTCTCTCTCTCTCTCTCTCTCTCTCTCTCTCTCTTTTGCTACTCCTTGTTTCTTCTTTTGGTGGATGCTTAAATGCTTAAGTGCCACACCGATTTATAACTAAGGAGTTACACTTCAAAACAAGGCATATACTTAGTTGTTCATTTACTTTACATATACTTACTCCATACTTACATAACTTACTCCACACACACCACTTAGTAGTTAATTAGGTTAACAATTCCACACACTCTTACAACAACTACATTAAAGTTGATGATTACTTTTAACAGTCCCCATGATCATCAACTTTTTTTTAATGTTATTCTTGAGATCAAGCAAAGTTGACTTCGAAACATTTCATACTTCTTCACTCCAAGTCCTTTAGTAAAGATATCTGCAACTTGTTCATCCATCTTAACATACTTCATCTCAATATCACCTTCTAACATCTTTTCTGGAATAAAATGATAATGGACCTCGACATGCTTCGTCATTGCATTAAATACATGATTCTCTACCAAACGTATTACTGATTGATTATCACAATACAATTTTACTGCTAAGTCAACTGCCTATTGCAAATCCTGTAACAATTACATTAACCAAGCAAATTCTTAATCCTCCATGGCTGCTGCCCTATATTCTGTTTCTGTATTGGATAATGACACTGTTGATTACCTTGTACTACACCATGAGATAATACTCGAACCAAAACTGAACATATAATCGATTATTAGATGTCGAGTACCACAATTACCAGTATAGTCTGCATCACAGTATCCAATAACTTCACATGGTACTCCACTCTCATGTAAAAAACCATAATCAATGGTATTCTTCATGTACCTTAATATTCACCTTATTGGTTTCAGATTTTGCCTTTTGAGTTTTTGCATATAGTGACTCGTAACTCCAATAGCATATGATATATCGGGTCATGTCAATGTGAGATAGATCAGGCTACTAAACAATTACTTGTACATTGTCGCATCTTTCAAGTCTTTTCCTTCCACTAGACTCAGTCGAGTATTAGGCTCTATCGGCGTCGAGATAGGCTTACAATACAACATTCCATACTTTTTTTAACAAATCTTGAGCATACTTATGTTGATACAAGAAAAAGCCATCCTTAGTTCTTTCAACCTCTAACCCTAAGAAGTGCTTTAACTCTCCAAGCTACTTCATTTGAAAGCATATTGAAAGATTACTTTTTTTTTTTTACGAATCTCCTACTCATTATGTCCATTGATGATAAGATCATCCATATAGATAAGAATTATAACCAAATTTTATTATTTTTTGTTTGACGAATCTCCTACTCATTATCTCTAGTGATGATAAGATCATCCACATAGATAAGAATTATAACTAAAATTTCACCTTCTGTTTTCATAACTTGAGTCTGATGGTATTACCTTGTATCCACTACTTATCAGAAACTCGGCAATCTTCCTATATCATGCTCTTGGTGCTTACTTTAATCTATATAAAGCCTTCTTTTGTTTACAAACATAATTAGGATGGATCCTACTTTCAAAGTCTTGAGGTTGTTCCATGTAGATGTTTCGAACTAATTCTCCATAAAGAAATGCATTCTTTATGTCCATTTGCCAAAGCTTCCAACACTTTACAGTAGCTATGGCTATAAGAACATGTATTATAGTAAATTTTGCCACTAGACTAAACGTTTCATCATAATTGGTCCATATTTTTGTGAGAATCTACGAGCCACTAATCGATCTTTGTACCTTTCAAGCAATCCATCTGGCTTAGTCTTCACTTTGTACACCCATTTGCATGAAATAGGTTGAACATTCCTTAGTTTCAGCACTAACTCTCATGTCCCATTTTACTGTAGTGCCTCGATCTCTTCTTCTATAGCCTTTCTCCATTCTCTACTATATGATGCCTCCTCATATGTAGTAGGATCTTTCACACCATTGTGCTGTCCAAGTGCCATATTTGCCTATTTTGGGTTTAGATTTCTTTGTCTTGTTGATCTTTAAGGTTGTATGTCAGTTGATCTATTTTCTTCTGGCTCTTCTACTTGACTTGTTCTCTCTTCTTTTGTGACTTTATACACACCTGTTCGCCATGGACTTTGTCGCTTCCTTGGTGAGCTACTACTTGCTCCTTCAATCTCCTTGCTTTTAATTTGAGTGCCTTCTTCTGCTATCTCTTGTCTTTGTTCTTCTCCATTTGGCCCCTCCAACCTTTCTTGTAGCTTTTTCTCTATCTCTGTTTAATCTGTCAAGACTGTTGCTTGGGGTGACCACCACAATGATGCTTCATCAAACACTACATTTCTTAACACGCAGCACCTCCCTGTGTTAGGATCACAACACTTTTAACCTTTTCATTGATTGTTGTAGCTAATAAAGAAGCATCAAATTACTTTCTTGTCAAATTTACTATGGTACTCTTCACTCACGAACATATAAAATACACAACCAAAAACTTTAAAGTAGCTAACAGTCAACTTAATCTGTCATAATTTTTTAAAAGACGAGATAAACTCCAATCGAGCTATTGGTAGCCCATTAATCAGATGTACTACTATCTTCATGCATTCGACCCAAAATTATCCTAGTACATTTTTGACATGCAGCATACTCCAACAAGTCTCAGTCAAAAGTCGATTCTTTCTCTCCACTATCCCATTTTTCTGCGGGGTGTATAGACAGGTTAGCTGCCTCCATATCCTGTGCTGTTGTAAGAACATAGAGAATTCTTATGACACGTACTCTGTCCTATTTTCTGATCGTAAGAAATGAATTTTGCTATCAACTTCCCTTTTTACCATTTCCTTGAACTCCTTGAATTTACTGAAGGCTTCTAATTTTTGCTTTATAACGTCAACCCATATGTATATTAAGTAGTTATCAATAAATGTGATCATGTACTTGAATCCACTAATTGACTTTTGTTTTACTAGCACAAACATATTTAAATGCACTAACTTTATTTAATAGGTCCCGTGACTCTTTAGACGTTTTCTCATTTTTAATTTGTCGACGTAAATCACTCTCCACCATAACAGCTATGGCGTACATAACCTTGCCGGCTCTAACCTCTTACCTTTTAAGGGCTTCGACCTCCGTAGGTGGCTCCACTTCTGTCCCATCTATGACCTCCCATAAATTTTGCCCTACTAAGTAGAATCGGATGCACAAACTCCAATCTTTGTAATTTGAATGCTTGAGTTTCTCAACGGCACTAACTGAACTCTTAATTTCTGTCATAGTTGATATTGATTAAATCAACCTTCTTTCTAACGTTGGCTCTAATACTAAATGTTGAATAAAATATAATTGCTATTAAGTAATATGACACTTTTACAACTTCACTTCTTTATAAGATCATTGATCGAAGCATCAAGGCATTATTAAGGGTTTCAATGAAAATTAGTGACGATCTACATATAGTTTATGCGATAAACATAAGCGTAGTCCTGATTTTAATATAGTTCAATAATTATACACTAAGGTAAAATAATGTTTACATTTCCATATAAAAACAAAAAGAGAGGCAGAGCAAAGGTGAGAAGAAGGTTTAAAAGCTGGAAAACATTTTTTTTCAATAACGAGAGAATCTATGAGGGCTACTTTTTAAATGTACATTGAATAAATTGTATAGTGTATGTAATAGTCTATAAATTATGTGTTTTGAATAAATGATTTAGTGAATTAATTAATTAAAATTAATTGATAATCTTGATCTAACACTCACTGGAAAGTTTTAATTTATTTATACTCTCAATTAATCATCCTTTTTAAGTGCCTAAAAAAGAGGCATACCAATTGAATCAATTATGAGGCAAAAAATGTGTTTTAGATCTTAAGATTTAACTAATATTCAAGTTAGACCCTAACGTTTCAAAGTGTTCAGGTTAGACCTTAACGTCTAAAAAACTTTCAAAAATAATCTTAATATTTCAAAAATGTTAAAAAAACAACTTAGAATATGATTTTATTAAATGGAGCCATTAACTACTGCCATATGGCTTTTCATCTCTTATTGACTATGCATGCCTACTCTTCCCTCAAATAAGCGTAGGGACATGGGAAGCCTTGGAAGTATAGCTAGATTGATAGCAAAGGTTAAGTTATGCCTCTTTAGTTGCTTACGTTTAACTAAAGAATGTTGTTCACTCACCAGAAAGATCTTTATTTGCATATCCTAAGGTATCATTCATTTATAACATGAAATGTAGCCAAAACCCACTAGACCAGGTGGTATGATTAGTCCATGTATCATATGGGCCCTCATATGCCATATGGTGCTGTTGCGTAGCATCTTTTTTTGAAAATTTTATATCTGGGTCTCACAGTGCCATTGAACTGCCATGTGACAGTGGGACTTACTAGTTCAATAAGGTTGTAACATGTGACAATAAGAACTTGTTCCAAATTTGCTAATCTTCAAGTATAATTTGTAAACGCCCAGTGGGTCTAATGGCAAAACATTGTCTTCAATCTGGAGGAGGTCTTGGTTTCAAAACTTGAAAAGTGTAGACCCCTACGACTTTCTTTGGCCCAAGCAAAACGATGCTATTTCTGGTGATCTCAATCTGCAATCTGCTACTCACAAAATGATGTCATTTTGAAGCATTGCATTATTTCACACTAAGGCACACGAGTTTTAAACTATTGACTTCCCATAATATGGATCAACACTTTACCAATTAAGTTGGCCTTATTACTTGTCTTCTTTCATGCCATTTTTATATTAAAGGTTTATATTTTGTGTATGCCACGTGTTACAATCTCATTTGACAAGTTTGCCCCATTATCCCATGACAGTCCACGTGGCATTGTAGGACTTACACGCTTAAATTTTTTTTAAAAATATGTCATGTGACACATAAAGGCTCTAAATGACATGTATACCAATCATATGCTGTCATGTGGTAGTTAACAGCTCCATTTATCCAAATTATATCCAAGGTTGTCTTGTAACATTTTTGAAACATTAAAGTCTAACCTGAACGCTTTGAAACGTTAAGATCTTACATGAATATTGATTAAAATCTTGGGGTTTAAAACATACTTTTTTCCCTTCTGATGACTATAATTGGGTTTTATTCGATACTTCTCCCTTTTACTTGGCTAGTATTAGCTAATTAGATTTCTTTATCTTCAAAGTTAATTTTCAAAGATATGACCAAAATTTTGGATTTGGAACCCTAACAGCTTGGAGGTCCTCAAGAAATGGAGAACAAACATTGATTTAGACATTTTAAACCTTTATGATACAATTTTTCACAGCATTCTATTGGAATATTGGAGTATCGGACTCACTTATTTTACTAGTTCTGTAAATCCATTTGCATAGACAAGAACACAACATGGATGAAAATAGGATTTAGAGGAAATTTTCATCCAGAGAACTTCGAAAAAAATTTGTCTTCTAAAAGTTCTAATTGAGGCAAAAAAATAAATGGATTGTCTTATATATAATTATGAGTTAGTTGATTTACCCTGTTCTAACTAGGTAGAGATCCACCCTCTGAATAATAATGAACAAAAATCATGTTCTGAATTGGAGTGTATAGGGAGATTGATTACAAAAATGGAGAAGCATGTTTAGCTTCAGGACAAAAGAAAAGATTTTGCACAGTTTTATCATTAATGGTATTTAATTAATAATAAACTAATTATTGGTCCATGGTTCGATCACTTAAATGACGTCCCACTTGCATAAATAGGTTGCCTAATCCTATCTGTCTAATTACAAAAATTTGCTATTATCATCAATATGATATCCCACTTGTAGAAATGGGTTGCCTGATCATATATATCTAATTACAAAAAGCAAAATTCTTGGATGGTAGAGCAAAAAAGATACAACTTTCTAGATTTTTTTGTTTCTTCTCTCTTTTTTCATGTGTTTCGATCAATTGATGAATATGATTTTGTTGGTTGGACATTTTATCTTGCAGATTGGTCTTCCATCAGCTTTAGACATGTTTAAGCATATAATTGAGGCTTCCAGAGGAAAGAAAATGGTGATGTTTATGGATTACGATGGAATGCGATGAAGTGAAACAAAGAAGATGTTCCTGGTGGAAGCTAAGCCGTTTTTTTACTGTGGGTAGAGATAGATCTATTGTGGGCTCTATTGAGCTAGTACAGTGGGGTCTTTTTAAAAAATAATGGAACTTAACTGTTAAATTCAACAGTGTTAATTCTTTATGATTTATTTTAAATATTTTACAAATATAAGAGTTCTTTTTAAATTTTTTTAAAACGTTAAACTTTAATTAAAATAAAGTAAAAACATCATATCAACCTTAACATTTTTATTTATATTTAAGTTAGATCCTAACATTTTAAAATATTCAAAAAGACCATAACATTTTATAAATATTCAAAAAGAATTATAACGTTTTAGAAATGTTCAAAAATAACCCTGATCCAATATTAGGTTTAGGGTTGGTTTTAAACGTTTTTAAAATATTATGATTCTTTTTTAATGTTTCGTAAACTTTATGATTTAATCTGAATATTAAATATTATGGTCTAACTTGAATATTGATAAAAAAATGTTAGGATTATAATGATGCTTTTTATCTTAAAACAATGTAAAATGTTAGAGTCTAACTCAAAATTATATACAAATATTATAGTTTATATGGACTTTTTACTTTTCTTTTAGAATCTAGAAGCATTTTTTTTCACAACTGACTTGAGAGACTAAACCAAGCAAGCAACTTTCATCCATGGATGACTAGCATTTCGGTATATTATCACTTTTATTCACAATTTCTTATTTTATTTTTAAACATAAAAATTAATGAGAAAAACTATTACTTTTATTTATAAATATAGTTTATAAATTTACAAAACCATAAATAAGAAACTATAAATAAAAAACTATGATATCTTTATATTTTACAAATTTGTTTCTTTATTCTTATATAAATAAGACTTGTCACCATCTTATCTCTCATCATTACTAAACTCATAATCTTTTAAATATTAATTAATTTAATAATACAATAAGAAATATATTAAATTAAAATTAAATATTAATATCTAATAGTATAATAAAATAAAAAAAATGATGATAAAATTGAAAATATTTTTATTTTTTTATAAATTTCAACTAAATAGATTTATTTTAATAAAAAAAATTAAATTTAAAAATTACCATAAAAGGATGGAAGTGTTACCAAACAAACGCAATATTTTATCTTGTTTCTTTAAACAAAAATTGGGAAATAATAAGAATAACATTTAGATTGCATTAGAAACTATAATAATTAGGGATGATAAGCCCTTAAAGGTAGGGATGTCAATTGAGTGAATCAGGTCGGGTTTGGGTCGGGTCATTTTGGATTTGGGTCATTTCAGGTTGAAAGTTTTTTGGGTATAGATTGAGTTAATTTAGGTTGGGGTTAATTTTAGGTCGGGTGGACTTTGGGTTAGGTCAAATTCACGTTCGGTCAACATGGGTTGACCCATCGGGTTAAGTGAAGTTTCATATATGTATGGATAAAAAAATTTGTTTATCATTCCCCAAACTCTAAATTCTAAATAATAATATGTTTAATTAATTTTTTGAGATAATTATTCGTAATACTTTTAATAATTAAATAATAATAATTTTAATTTGTTTGCTAAAAATTTTAAAATGAATCTCTTAAATTAAGTCAATTTTTTTAATTTAAGGGAAAAAACTTGTTTATAAGATTTTTAAAATTTTACTTATACGAATATAATGATTTATGTGATTAAATAAAAACTAAGT
>JAOXYD010229898.1:0-18081 GCA_028565735.1 Pinacopodium congolense
TCACCAAATTGATAATGTAGTTGGTTGTATGATTAAATTACTCGTGTCTTTAAACTATTTATTAGTATATTTTAAATAATATTGACAAAGATGACTATGGAAACTACCAAAATTATGATCATGTGATTGACTCTTATTACTAATAATTAAATGGAGAAAAATAAAAATGCCACGACTTGAAATGGCCATATGACCAGCATGTGGGACTCGGAACTCACAACCCCATATCACATGTAAGCCTACTACTAGCAACAATATAAATTTAAAACAGAAGGCTCATACGATATTATAATAGTAAGTATCAGAAAGATATCTTACAACTTAAGAAATTTGGTCACTGCAGACATTACAATGTAAGATAAATGAATATAAGGAAAGTACATACATAAAAGTAAGTAGGTCGTAGCAAGCATGTTACGGAAGTCACTGCTGCAAAGTCGGCGGTAGTTGACCTGAAAAAAAATAAAGTTGAAGGGAGTCAGACCTCGCTGAGTAAGCTCACACTATCTTACGACACCCAATGTTATGCATGTCATCATACATGAATAACAAAATACTCACATCACACTATACATCCAATCATATCATCAACCTGAATAAATTATTGGGAAAGAATATCTATAAAACATTAATTTCCAAGATTAAAGCCTCACAATACTAAACCTCGAATGGCTGTAGGGAGCTAAGTATCACCAACGGCCCAGTTATGTTCCTATATTAATAAAGCCATAAGGCTCTTTTAATCTAAAGGGACTGCGGGGAGCCAAGCATCACCAATAGACCAGCCCTTACACAAAACATCCAAAGTAATAAGCATCACAAATAAGGGTCCGACCGAGAGCCAAGCATCAACTAAGATCGGCCCATAACATATCTCAACATCATAAATAAGTAAATCTCATAGTCATAATTGGTGCACATCTAGTCCTAATGCATACCCATTAGGTGACACGTCCTACAGATACCTCATTCCCCACAATCACAATTGCAATCACAATCACATTCACAATCAAACACATCACTCATAATGAGATATTAATCATGAAAATTACTAAATACATGTTCAATTATGAAATGAATGTCATGCATCTATGCGGTACCTGAACCTAAACGTATCTACTCTGATAATTCAATATAGATACATAAAATCGCGATAAAACGAGTACATGATCATATATATACATAATCAATAACTATCGATATATATATATAGGTATCGAGACATGTATATATATGTGTGTGTGTATATATCTAAATACCCATGCATATGAAATGAGTATGCATTCATGTGGTCATCTAAACCAGCGTTAAACTTTATTCAATCGTTGGTATGCATATGGTAACTGTAAGTTGGTTTGAACTTACTTGGTAAGTGTTGTTGTCTATCTGAGTCTTGCAATATCAGTGCTACTCCTGATTTACCTATTAAATCGAAAGGAAAATATCTCAATCAATGCTAAATAGAAGTTATTGGACTCAAATAAAAGCCTAGGTAGCACCCGAATTGCTAAAGTACTCCAAGTATGCAATTTGGATATTATTCCGATTCTCGCTTAAACTTTATGAGATTTTTTATTCGCAAATTGTTTAGAATCTCACTATGGTTCTTTAGAGAAAAATTATCAATATAAATTTTAAAATATTTAGAAATTTTGTGCAATATTTTCTGAAAGAGTCATCAGAATAGTACTTCCGGTCCTTCAGGTTACTCTTAAAATTCAACAATTTTTATATTAAATGAAAGCTCTTGATTAGTAGAACAACTTTCTCTAAAGCATAACACTCAAATTCTTAACAGATTTTAACTAATTAAAGAAACATAGTCCCAGCCCTAACCTCACTTTTCCATCAATCAGCAATGACCCAGGTGCCGGCTGGGGCGACGAGATTAGAAGGTTTTTGTTCCTGATGTTGAGACAAGTCGATTAGTGGTAGTGGTGACCGACAATAACTATCAAAAGTGACAAATCTACAATTGACATTGTTCGTCGACTCTTCTCCTTGATTTCTATGACGATTCCGACAATGATGTGGGTTAAAATGGGTATGATTATGACGGACTCATCGAGATGAAGAGATTGGTATATAACACTTGCCAGTTTGAGTCACCGACGGTGAAAAATGAGTGAAAAGAGCGGATTCATAAATAGTAACTCTTAAGGGTTAAAATGACAATAAAGAAAAGTATCGATAAAGAAGAAGACGAAGAAGTAGTTTTATATATAAAATAGGGTGTTTATTTATATATAAGAAAAATTTAGATATAAAATTAACTTCGGCTTACTTATAAGGAGAGTCATTCCTAACTTAATATAGGTTATATTTAGATGGATTTATCAAAAGATTAAAATCTTTCTATAAAAGCTTCCTTCAATATTGGAATTCGGCCTTTACATCTTAAACTGATCAGTGCTTTATTGATCTAATTAGCCTTTAGAGTTTGTGATGAAGACTCATATATAACCAAAAATTTGCTTATAATAACTTTAAAAATTATAAACTATGCATGTTTATATCAATTATATCATTAATTATGAGGATAATATACAAACTATCAAAAATAGACTAGAAATAGCATCAATCTCATTTGAAGCAATCACACTTTAGGACATTTGATACTTTCTAAGAGTTTTAAATGATGTGATGCCTCCATTTTGTTTAGATGCAGCTTCACTCACCTTAGGGAAATGTTATAGTTGTTAAAAATAATAATAATAAAATGCACAAACCTAAATAACTAATTTATTACATAATCAATCAATCAGCCATTGAGAAATTTTAAGAGCTAGAATGGTTCACTATCATCAACTAAAATTACTACTACATTTTCATAACTTCTTAACTACATTTACTTTCCAAGATCGAAAGAAGATGAGTAATAGCCATCAACCCAAGCTACCTTCATCAACTAGTATTCAGTTCAGAAATAGTATTTTAGAAGAGTAATAGGTGTATTGTAATGGTTTAAAGCTGTGGTTTATATTTATTACTAAGCCATCCACCTAGAAAGAAGGATATATAGGTTCCCTACAAGAAAGGTAAACGATTGTTCTTATTTTGGAATGGTGCATATAAAAGCTAATATGAATGACCAATTGTGGTTTTTAAGATAGTTATAGAAATTAAGAACTTTAAAGCATAATTGAATGACAAATAAAAGGGGAATTTTTCAAGTTTGGAATGCAAAATTAGGTTAAGTTAACAAGAACATGGTAGTTGAAAACTAAAGAAGTAGTATTAAAACTAGCTGTATCACATGATGAAAGAGAGGGGTACTACTAGCTTGACAATTTGAGGATTATTTACATGCTTAATTGTTGTAATGGTAATGTAGTTATCCCTTATATTTGGTGGTAGAAAACAAGTGTTTTGCTACCTTCATATACATATACAAGTTTTGGATGAGAAGAAAAAAAAACTTCTTTTTTCATTATGAACCCAAATTTATGCAATATAGAAGCTTAGCTTATTGTTTAGGTGCAAGTTTATTTTAAAAGATTATTGTATATATTATATTTTATGAATATTGCAAGTTTGTTAAGTGGTTATAACTCTTAATGTTTGTGTTTCCTTATGAATATTGTAATATAGAAGGATTATAATAACTTATGATTGTATTGTGATTTATAAATCTAAAACATACCTATGGGAATGAAGCAATAATAGGTCTTAAACACAATAACATATTTAACTACGTTTATATCACATGTTGAATATAAATATATATATATGTATATATGTATATATATACACATATTTTTTAATGATCCTTAAATGACATATAAGAAAGGGGTGAATTAGGTTACTAAAATTTTCCGAGTTCTTATACCTAATTAAAACTAATCTATTAATCAAATGTAGAAATTATAAACAATATATAATAATATAACTTGAAAAATAAAAGAGACCAGAAAAGAAGATGCAAATCAATTTATAGAAGTTTAGTATACAATCTACCCCTACATTCACTCTCCAATACCTTATTAGAAATTTCCACTAACAAATAAACCATTTTACAACTTTCCTTTTCCAATGGGTTCCAGAGTAACTCTTTCAAAATTTTTCTTCACAATTAACTAACTCTAAAAATACTCTTAAAAATGTTTTAACTTGATTGACTTAAAGTGTTTAAAGGAGCTCCCAACATACTTAAATGAATGCACTACAAAGTACACTAAAAATAACATCAAACTTCATAAATAAATACTTAAAATGTCTCAAATCACTTGCTATTTTGTTTCATTACACTTGAATACTTAACACATATCGCTTTCATTACACTTGAATACTTAATACATATAGCAATACAATTATTAATAGGTGAAAATTGGCATACTAACAATTTATAATTGTTGGGTCATCGATGTTTGTTTTTTCAAAGCACTGATAAACTAGTCTATATGCAGTGTATTTAACTGGTCAACCTATCTATACTTAAAAGTCACACTAGTTAGCGAATTAAATACATTAGTTGATTAATCACTATATAAATTAATTTTTTCTGCAATTCAACACATTTTAACACTTTTAAATTACCCTAAATCAAGTCCCAACACTTTTAAACTCTTTTTTAATGCACACATACACACCCTCATGCACACACACATTAAAATAATTCTTTAAAAATATTTTTGTATATCCAGAGGATTATCTAAAAATATTCCCTTTAAAATTCCTTTTGATTATGCAACCTATATGTACAAACACTAAATATGAATGCAACATAAATACAATGAGAAGATTAAGTTAAGTTTACAATGAAAATTACAATACATACCATATTAAATTCTAATTAAGTCTTTAATTTGAATCTTTTACCTTTGTTCTTCATAAACTCTATTTAATCTCTAAGGCACCAAATTGTGTCTTTTAAAACTTTTTCCTTATACATGTCTTCCAAAACATCAAACATGCTAATCTCATTAGTAGCAAGATTGTTTTGTCATTATTAAAATATATGTGAAACCTGTTTTGATTCAACAATCTCCCACTTTTTGACGATGATAAAACCTTATGATATTATGAAATACAAAACCAAAACAAATGCCATGTATGATACAATACCACTTAAATTTTCTAAATACCACTTAAAATTTTCAAAACCAATTATAAACTCACTTCCCCTTTATTTAATGATAAAAACAAGATAACCACATTTATATTCATAATTCAATACCATTAGACATTTAATACTCTTACATATCCAATACTTAAAAGACATCAATATCACAAAATTTTAAAGGCTCTCCTTAAATTTATCAAAGGTTAAGCTCAAACAATTAGAAATTCAACTAACACTTATAACAAGAACTTAAAATTAAAATTGTCAAGTTTTGATAACTGCCACTAAGTTAATCATATTTTAATATTAATATTAACAAACTTTATAAACTTCCCCTAAATTCATTCCTTATAACTTATTTAAAAATCAAATCCCCCTAAACAAATTGCAATATTACATATGTTTTTCTTCCTTTTTGGAATCATCAAAAAGTCTAGAATAAGAATACAAACAAGTAAATATCATAAATAATTACCATCCATCATGTCTAACTCTCTTTTAATCATGCAAAACTTATTCTAATTCATTGGTTTAGTAAAAATATCGGCTAATTAATGCAATCTGTCAACAAATTCTAATTTTATGTATCCATTTTACATATAATCTCTAATAAACAATATTGAATTTATACATACTTGTTCCTATAATGTTTAATGAGATTTTTAGTTAAACAAATGACACTTGTATTGTCACATTTGATGGGTATTTTATTAAGTTCAATGTTATAATTCCTAAGTTGTTGTCTAAGCTATAAAATTTGTGAACAAAAACTACATTTATAACATATTTGGCTTTTGTCATAGATAAAGCAGTCGGTTTTGATTCTTACTAAAATTATGATACTAATGCATTTTCTAAAAATTGATATGTACTAAATATACTCTTCCTATATAACAAACTACTTGCATAGTCCATATCTGAATATCTAACTAAGTCTTAAAATATATTCCTAGGATACCAAAGTCTTAAATGTAATGTACTGTATAAATACCTAAGAATGAGCTTAACAATTAATAGATGAGATTTCTTACAACATACTTGAAACCTAGTGCATAAATAGATATTAAAGATGTTATCAGGTCCATTAACAATAAGATATAACAAAATTTCAATCATAACTCAATAAAGTTTGATATCTACTAGCTTAGCTTCCTCATCCTTATTTAGCTTAGTTGATATGTTCATAGGAGTGCCTAAAAGGTTGGCTTGGTCTATTCTAAAACTCTTGAGTAATTCCTTGGTATGTTTAGCTTGATTGATCAAAATTCTTTCCTTCATTTATTCTACTCATACACTTAGAATTTTAGGGTATAAATACTCATTAGTAGTACCAAATATTATATTATTCACATTTGTTTGAGTAATCAAAATATCCATGCTCAAGTCAAACTTCCTACTCATATATTTAGAAACTTTATGGAAAAAATACTCATTAGTAGTATAAAATATGATATCATTCACATATATTTGGGCAATCAAATTATCATTTTTATCCTTTTGTTCTTAAACTACTAACTTCTCCAAATCTTTAGATAAATATATATCACCATCTTCAAAATCTCTTATGCTTTCATGAGAGTTAGTTTCATAAAATATCTTATACCTAGATTCTTCAATGACAAGATGTCTTTTATTAAACACTTTATACTAGTCAAAGAATATCCAAAAAATATATAATCATCCATTCTAGAGTCAAATTTATCTAAGTTATCAATAAAAATAACATCATCCATTCTAGAGTTAAATTTATCTATTTTATTCAAATTTACGTAAGTTATCCTTAGTGTTTAAGATATAACATTTATAATTAAAAAACCTTAAAATAACTAATTTTGTGGCTTTTACCATGAAAAAATTCGTAAAGGATCTTATCCATTTTAAGTCTAATGTATACCCTATTTATTATATAATAAGCATGTGTAATAACTTCATCCCAAAAATACTTATATAAATCAAATTTATTTAACATGGTTTTACACATTTCTTGTGAGGTCCTATTCTTTTGTTCTATTATTGTGGGCTCTTAAGTGAAAAAAATCAGAAGAAATATCATTATCGTTACAAAAGCATTCAAACAAATTATTTTAAAATTCTCTACATATCATTTTTAATGGATGTAATCGTCAAACCTTTTTTATTTTAAATTTTCCTAGCAAATTTTACAAAGGACTTAAATCATAAAACCTATGTAAATCTATTAAAATCATTTATAATGACAAATTCATGAAACTTACCTCTTAAGCTAGCATCTCTAGTTGATCCAAATAAATATATGTGAAAAATTTCTAAGGGTTTAGAAGTAGTTACCAATTTTTTTACTTTTAAAAGTGTCTTACTTGTTTTTACCATTTGACAAGCTCCACAAATTCTATCTTTTTCAAACTTCATGCTTGAGATCTTATTTACAAGTTGTTTGGAGTTAAGATTTGAACTCCATACTTACATGTTGAAGCCTCTTATGCCAAACACATGTATCTTCATTCATATAAATGAAACACTTCATATCAAGGTTATAAAAATCATTTAGATCATTAATGTAAATATTTCCTCCCCTTTTTCTTAAAAATGTAATAATATTGTTAATTATTTTTTAAACTACATCTGCATTTCCTTCAAAACTTAGAATATGCATTTCCTTAAAAACTTACTTTGTAAATTATACTTGAAACTATCAACTAAATAAACATTATCGATCATAGTATAATTTGCCTTACCAACCTTCCCAATGTCTAGTGCCTTACCTTTGACATTGTCTTTAAACATAACAAATCCACCATCTTTGTTCTTAAGTGAGATGAATTGAGAGGGGCCACCAGTCAAGTGCCTTAAGCTTTCATTATCTATATACCACTTCTTCTTTTTCTTGTGACTTACAAAACAAGAAAATTATTTTTATTTGAGTAACTGCACTAGCTTGGGTTCTTAGGTTTAAATACATTCTTACTATTCCAACATCTTGGTGTAACACATCAACTTCATAACTTATTGTAATAAAATATTTCTACATATTCATAATATCCATAATAGTTGCAAAATAAAGGTTTATGATTCCTATATGCATGTTTATATATATGCTTAGGTCTTGATTCATTATAACTCTTTATATAATAATTTTTCCTAGTTGGATAATATTGTGTCCTAGAATTATATCTACTTTCTAGGGCATTCTTAAATCTTAGGTTTGGTCCATACATATATGCATAATAATTTTTTTCCTAATTTGCAGCTTAGTTGTAGGTGTCTTTTGTTCATATGGCCTACGTATAATTTCACCTTTTAGGTTCTTTCCTTTTACAAATGTAGTTATACTAATGAATGGTGAAAGTATAAGTTCATATTTTAGGTTCTTTCCTTTTACAACTTATACTAATGGATGATGCATACTTACCAATGTATTATAAACCATATCTATCATTTGTAAACTTTTGTACTCCTAACGTATATTTTAAATTTTCATCCCCTTCAATAAAATTACCCAATGACTATTTAAGGGGTTCTACTTCTCTTTTTAAAGATGCATTTTCATTTACTAATTTTTCCTTATCACCTTTATCTACATTCTTTGATTCTAAATCATGCCTTAATTTTTCATTTTCAAGTTTGCATATATCTAGTAACTTCATGGTTTCTTTATACATCCTTCTTCTTTTTCTTAGTTAACACTTTTAAATGATCAACTGGTTTATCACAGGTAAAATCTACATCACAATCATCTTCATTAGAAGAAGTAGAATTAGAAGTACCTCATCATTCACCATAAAACACAAGTCACTACGGCAAAAAATGCTTTAAGCAACAATAAGTTTGTAACGATTTTTAAAAGTGTTATTAAAAATTATTAGAATGTAATAGTTTTTAATGTGTTGTCTTTAATAATATAAAAAGGTAACGATAATTATAATTTGTTACTATAAATTGAAAAGGCAACAGGATAAAAAAATTGTTGCTTTAAAATCTTAAATATGCAACAACTAGAACTGTTGCTATTTAACATAGTTTTAAGCAATAATCAAAACGTTGCTATATTTAGATTTTATATTTTATTTTTAAATTTAACTTTAAAATATTTTTAATATAAGATATTGAATATTTTAAAATATATTAAAAAATTTTAGAATTTTATTATTTAAAAGTTTAAAAGATTTTAGAAATTTAACATTAAAAATAAAATATTTTTTAGAATTAATTAAAAACAAAAATTTATCATGAGGTCAATTGAACTTATGAACTATTAAAAGATTTTAAATATTTAAAAATTTGTAGAATTTTGTATTTGAAAGGATTAAAAGATTTATAAATTTATAAATTAAAAATGACATTAAATGTTATGTATTTAATTCAAATTTGAAGAAATATACACTTTGTAAATGGTGTTTGTTTCTTTGGACGTTGATAAGCTTAAAAAGGAAGTGGAATAATAGGTAAAGCATAAGCAAGTTTTGGAATCAATAAATAAATTAAAAATAGGTCATCGGAATCAACCATGACCTATTGGAAATCAACAGCGTTTCTTATCATTCTTTACTGCGTCAAGCTTTCAATCCTTAACACACTCCTCGGGTCTCCGCGTCTTCTTCCGCTTCCACTCAAATTCGCGTTAAGCATAGATATTATCTTCGTTTTTCCTTTTTTTTCAATCCATTATAATCTGTTGGTTTAGATGGAGTAAGAATCCTATATTAATGGAAACTATTTATTTTATATTTCCATTACATAAAGTTCTATCTCAAGGTTGGATGATTGCACTTGCCCACTTCTAACTAAAATACTTAGGTAATGCCAATTTAATGTCTTTTTATTTTAAATTGAGGTTCTTTATATAATTTTTGATAAGGCATTCTTCAGATAATTGTTGATAAGGTTTAGACTGTGAACTAGGAAAAAAATACAATTGTGCTATTTTTCTAGGTTATTTAAGAAAAGAGGAATCAAAGTCTTTTTCTAACATCCTATTCCCATCTCCAGTGAATCACACTCATACATTCCTGGTTGTGAACTGATACGGTTAGCTTTCGTAACAAAACCTTCATATAAAGCACTAAATATTAAGTTTTCTATATAGTCATCTTCAATTTATGCATTTATTTTATAAGATTGACATGTTATTTACACAGTTACTTCTATAATCAAACACTATATTAATAAGATTGCCTAAGTATTTATAGGTGCTTGTTACTGGTAGAAGCAATATTTGAACCATCTTCAACAATTAGTTTAAACTTTGTTTAAGTGAATAATTTATTGGCAAATATTTTTTGTGGATAGCATGATGTTTCATCTGCTTGCAACATGTTTTTGTGTGTGTTAAGACTGGCTACTTAGAAAATCTAATAGCAATTGAAATTGGCTTATTATGTTACAATTAAATTTTTAAATAATAATAATTTGGTTTCTTTGACACTTACATATATATATATATATATTATTTGTTATAGTTTCTTTATCATATTGTATATGTTGTGTTTCAAGAGTGTTAACATATAGTCAAGAGCAGAAAACCATCTATGGAAAAAGGAAATATACATTGGATGACTTTTTCAAGATACAGTGATGAATACATGAGTGCAGTTTATCATTTTCTCGAAAAGGCTTTTTCTAAGGTGGCTAATGGGAATGAGATTTCTTGAAATGAGAAAGTTGAACGTTTGGAAATGAAACAATGACTAGAACAAGATAAAACAGGTAGAGAAAGAATAATGCAACAAATGTTTTCTTTCAATAAACTAACTTTTAATCTTTTGAAGGAATAAGTTATATACTTCTTAACTAAATTTAAAAATCGTTATACAATACTTCCTAATAAAATATTGGTGAACACGTGGACGTTATACAATACTTGTTATTTGTATAAAAGCAGTTATACAATATTTTTTACTTTTATATAAAAAAAAGTAATTTTGACCTGAATTAAATAAAATTTAGAAAGTTACTCGCTGAATTGAAATTTTTAAAAGATTGCTCACTTAATTAAAATTTTTATAAGATTGCTCACTTAATTGAATTTTTTTAAAAAAGTTGCTCACTAAATTGAAAATTTTTAAAAGTTAAGATGTGTATATGTGGACGTTGATGTGACACTTTTACCACATGGACGCTGACATGGCAAAATATGTTTGCCATGTTAGTATGGACATAACGAAGTTAACATTTTTACCTTAAGTAAAAAATAGTTTAAAGGTTAGTCACTCAATTGAAAATTTTTAAAGGTTGCTCACTCAACTGAAAAAATTCGAAAAAGTTACTCACCTATATAACTATTATCCCACCAAACTTATGCCAATTACACAATAAATCATTAGAACCTATAATATTTTCTCATAAAGCCTCACGACTGCCACTCATAATCTTTCATGCCCATTTTAACAACAATGATTTATTTGTAATATATAATTGCACTAAACCCAAACCCCCCTGATCTAAGGTAAACAAACATCTTTCCATATCACTTTAGAAAAAGTTCTCTTATCTATCTTGTCATTATATAAAAATTTCCTAATAAACTTTTCTAATAATTGTTAAACATTTTTAAACATCATATACACATACATGAAATAAATAAGAATACTACATACTACTGATTTAATAAGCACCAATCTTTCAGCCATTGATAGCAACTTCCTCTTCCACTTCACTAGTCTACTTCGAATCTTCATAATTATTGACTGTCAATCCCTACATTTCACGATCTTGTAGATATTAGTAATCTTAAATACTAAATTAGAAGTTTCTCCACTTTGCATCTCATAACTCGAACTACTTCAGTCATAAAATCATCAAGCAAATCTATCCCCACAAATAAACTTTTATTGTAATTAATTTTTAAACCTGAAATTACCTCAAAACATTGTAGAATAGACAAGAGTACTTTGATCATATTCAAATTTGATGGGTAAAAAAGGAAAGTATCATTTATAAATAGTATCATTTGTAAATTACAGTAACGAAATATTCATATTATTACATCTCATCCCCTAATAACCTCCCTTTTAAATTAGAATTCCTTTTTTTAAGCTTAACAAATCTCATATCATGCAATCTTCCTTTGAGGAATTTGAGTTATATCATGTTTGCCATTATTTTCTTTAGGTTTAGCGACTTTTAGAATAATGATCTTTCCCTTAGATATATTATGCAAAATTTTTACCAATAGAACTCTTTTCTTTAGGCTTAATAAGCCTCATATCATACAAAATTACTTTGAGAAATTTGAGTTATGTTTACCCTTATTTTCTTCAAGTTTAGCAGGTTTCAAAGTGACATTCATTCCTTTATACTTAAATGAATAGATGTTACCTCTATTAAAGTTAACAATATTAAGATCATAAATTAGGGGTGACCTAAAGAATATGAGTAGCATATATAGGCAAATCATCAACATATTTCTCATCTTTATAATCCTTCATTTGAATAGGAGTATAGATGGTATTTTATTCATAACATTCATAATTTTTATTCATAAAAATTTAAGAATTTTAAATAATTAAAATAACTATTTCAATAAGATAAATTTCTATATTTCTTCTTTACTATATATAAAAATTCATTAATAATCAAATAATAATATTTTTAGTATGTCTTAAATTAACTCCAATTTATTTATTTATCTATTAGTTATTACTAAAAAACTATTAATTGATAACTTCAATTAAATTAATTCTAAAATGTATTACGAATAGTCAAGTAGAAATATTGAAATATATCTAATTTAAATAGTTATTTTAATTATTCAAAGTTATTAAATTTTTGTCCAAGATTATTTTTAATATTAGTATTATGAATATAAATATATATTTTAGAGTTAATTTAATTGGATTTATTAATTAATAATTTTTTAATTATAACTAATTAATTAATTAGAGTTAATTTAAGGTATAACTAAAAAATATTATTAATTAATTATTTATGAATTCATATGTATAGTAAATGTTGGTCCTATGTGACACTTAAGAGGGGGTGATAAAAATTTAATATTAATCACAAAAACACTTTAACTAAATTGTAGAAACTAGACAAAAAAAATACTGAAATGCACAATTAAGATGTTATAATATTGAATAAAGATATGAACGGAATATGAAGATTGCAACGTTACAACATACAAACTCCTTTTGAGGAGCAAGGATAATCCTCTTATTCTTTTTTTAAGGCTCAAGAATAATATTGTCACATTCCTTTTGAACGTTCAAGAATAACCTTACAAGTACAAAACCTTAGTGAACAGAAAGGACTCAATTCTTAAAGGTAGCAAAATAACAAGCCTCATAAAACTTTACTGAACACAAAAATAATAAAAGGCTCAAAAACACTTCTCAATACACAAAATAACTTAGACTTTTTCAATGTAGCTCGTTATCATTTTCTCTTCTAATAATCCACAAATTTATAGTGCTAATTAGGATCAATTAGTCGTTATATGATATCTCCAATGTTCATCTTCTTCGTTAAGGCTTATTACCATTACAAAATATGACAATTCCTAATCTTTTGTTACGTAATCTTCACATTTGGTCGATCGATAGCTCACATTTAGTAGATTGGCTTAACGTTTTTGCTCATTTGGTTGACCAGTATATAGATGCAATCAACCGATATCCATTCTTACTTCATTCGGCCGACTCATCTTTAGTCTATCTTCATTCGATTAACCGATCTTCTTTAAGCTTCAGCACATATTTGAATCAAAATCTTTGTTATGCTTCATGTAACCGTTCTAAGCTCTTTTATCTAATGCACTTCACCTTCATTCCAAAATACATATCCTTACAATACAATTAAACAAAAATATTAGTAGTAAAAGTGTTTTGTCATTATTAAACTAAGATATAACCTCCTTTGGTTCAATGGTGAAATAGAAATATTGAAATATATTTAATTTAATAATTATCACAAGGCCCCCTACACTTTTCATTTTTTTCAAACATCTTCTTGTGTTTTAGAAAAATTATTAATGTGCTCTACCATGTTAACTATCACGTTAGATGCTATGTCACATGCCATGTCAACCACCACATCATTACCTCTGTATAGTCACCCTATCATGTCAGCCATCACTTCATCAAAGCTGTCACATTCATCATCGTATTAGCTACCACGTTAACGAGAATAGTTCTAGAAGTACATTGTTAATTTTAATAAAATGCAGAGGGTTCGATAAATTTCTTAAAACAGGGGGAGTGTTTGATAATTCACAAAAACATAAGGGAATACAATGATATTTACTCAAAATTTAAATGGGATTTTCTATTAAATAATTGTTAAAATTTTAAAAATAAATTATTACGGAATTAACTATTATATATATAACGATATCTATACAAATATTATCATATGCACAATAGTAACAGTTAAAAAAATAAAAATTATCAAAATTTCTAAAATAATTTTTTAATAATTGAAAGTAATAAAAAAAATTTTAAATACGTGAATTACATGAAAAATCTGTATTTTATCCAAAAGTGTCCCCTATTTTTATAGGGACCACATTAAGATATAGTAATGTTGGCCTTTGAATAATTGATGGAGTCCACCAAAATGGCCATTTTTAATAAAATAGCCATTAAATCGCCTTTGTTTGATAGCTTATGATATAATCTACATATTGTTATATATTTCAATATTATATATATAATAATGGCGATAAAGTTTTTTTTTTTTATTGGTCAGATGATAAGGAGTTGAGACTCTAAAAAATCCAAATATTGAGCTACCAATTTTTAACTCAAAAGTGACTAATGGACATTAGTTTGTTTCTAATGCAAAATTAGTTCTTTTTTTAATTTATGTAACACTCCTCAATATAATTATAACTCTTTCCTTCGTTTTCTCAAGTTTTCATTTTAACTCCCTAAAAATCACTATTTATGATCTCACTCTCTTTATTCATTCTTCACCATCAGTGACTCAAATCAGTCAATGTTATATACTAATCTCTTCCTCTCCATGAATTCGTTACTACCATACTAGTTACACCATCCAACATTGTCGGAATCATCACAAAATCAAAGAGAAAATTTGACAAAAAATCTAAAATATCAATTTGTCACCTTTGAAGGTCACAGCCAACCACCACCATCATAAATTTACAAGAATAAATATTAGGAACTAAAGCCATATGGTTTTGTTATCAACCGACACTTGGATTGTCGTTGATTGAAAGAAAAAGAGGCTAGGGTTTTGACTGGTTTTTCTTCAATTCATTGCAAGCCATTGAGAATTTGAGTATGTTGCTTTTATAAAAATTGTTATGCTCATCAAGAACTTTCATTTGACATAAAAATCCTTAAATTTTGATACTAAAATTTTTTTCAATGACTAGAAAAATATTCTAGTAGTTAGAGTTACTAATATGACAATCATTCCAATAAATTTTCTACAAAATTTCTAAAATTTTATATATTGCATTGATCTTTTTTCCCTTAAGAAGTATAGTAAAATTCTCAACAATTTACAAATTAAAAATTACAGAAAGTTTAAGCGAGAATAAGAGTAATGGATGCATTGCACAATAGGATTATTTTAGCAATTCATATGAGGTTTAGGTGTTAATTGAGTTTAATAACTCTTATATACCATTGATTGAGATATTTTCTTTTCTATATAATAGGTATATTAAGAGTGGAACTCGCATCATAAGATTCAGATAGGCGAATACACCCATCAAGTAAGGTTATTTCTACTTACTAATACAGTATTTATATCAACCTTTAAATAAAATTTAACGTTAGTACGAACAATGACATATAAGAATGTATATCCACATTCATAAGCATGTGCATATATATATATATATATATATATTGATTAAAGAGTTATATGCTCTAATAAATTAAGGAGCTTAGCTTTAGACTTCATATTTAGGGGTACTACTGATTAGTATTAGGGTGCAGTTAATATTGTTGGATAGAATTAAGATCGCTTAAGATCAAGATTCTAAATTTCAAAAACTTATGTATGAAGTTCAGGAAAGGCACTGTTGATTACAAAACCAAACTTAGTTTTACACTTAAAATTGCAAGTATACGGGTCGTTATATGTAGTAAAAAGTAGATATCGATCTCATAAAGATTTTAGTTAGTCAACATTCAATTCAAGTTGTACTTTGTTCAAAAAACCAATTTAAAAAATTTAGAAAGATAACTAAAATGAAAAAAAAAAACTAAAGGTAAAAGCAAGCAACGAAACCAATGCCAAAACTGCAAACTAAAGCTTGGAAAAATTAAGATTAAAGAATAGGACTTGTTGTTATCCCTATTTGTTTCCCTCTAGTTATCTAATATTTTAGCTATTCTCTCTCAAGGTGCTACTAAATGTCACTAGTTAAATAAATTAGGATTAACTTTGAGATTTCTCGATATGCAAAGCCTTTCCTAAAAATTTAACTAGATGCAAAGCAATCTTAAAGGCAATGTATTAATCTATTGAAATCTCTTTATAATAAATCAATAAACTTATTATCTATAGGTCTATTAAAGGCCAACTCCTGTTTTGCATTTAACACAGATTATCAAACTCACACTCTCGATTTGTTGCAAGGTTTAAGCTCAATACATAACAAAAACATTTATAACATTAAATCAATAACTAAAAGTTCACAAATAGTTAAAACAATAAATCCTAAAATGAGTTTAGCCACTCATAATAGAAATGAGTCCAACTATTTCCATATTCTCCAAAATACAAAAAATATTGAGAAGAACAAAAATAAAACAAATATATCGGTGGTTATCTTCCCATTTTGTATGTGAAAATTCTGGAAAATTGATGTTGATGAAGCTTTTGATGACTTGAATCTAACGTTTGAACTTAAAGCTTGTGTCTTGCATAAAGAGGCAGGTGGCTACCACTGTATTTCTCCTATGCGCCTCAAAGTGATTGTTCTCTCTTGTCTTGAGCTGCTTACAGTTGAATGATAATGATGCTGAGTCATTTTGAGCTAGTCTTTAAATGGTTTGTTGATGCTTTGCCTTTTAGTGATGTCTCTCGTTGTTTTCTTTTAAAACATGGAAAGTCTCTCGTAGAAAGGTTAAGAGCCTCGATCTTATGAAATTTGACCTCTGACCTTTGACTTTTCAAATTGCATGAATTTCCTAGGTTTGGCATGCTTTCCTCTTTACTTTTCCTGGTTATTAGCTCTAACGCGAGAAGGGAAAGATCTGGCCTTTGTAATTCGGCTTCCTCAAGAAGCATGAATTTCCAAGTTATGCATATGCTTTCTCTTTACAAGACTTGGACACTGCTTTATCTTCAACGTTTTAGCTTATTTTTTCTTTCTTTTTTTTTCATTCCAACTTTCTTCCAACTTTCATTTCTAACTCCAATTTATCCTACACAATAAGTAAATACACCAATAAGGTCCAATTCTAACCCAAAATCAACAATTAAATGTTAAAACATAAAACACAAATAAAAGCATTGAGTAAATAACAATTTAATCCTAAACACATCAAGAAACAACCAACTTACAAATTAAACACTTAGAAAAACAAGGACAAAAACATAACCATTAGGTGCAGCACAAATTTTAAAATTAATGGAGAAAACATATTAAGAATGAATAGAAGAATATATGTTCCAGATGTAGAAATTTTAAAGGAGGAGATTTTAGATGAAACATACTATGTAGTATACAATATAAATCTAAGTACCGCCAAGACGTATTATAACATTAGAGAAACGTATTGGTAAAATGGCATGAAAAAGGATATAGCTGAATATGTCTCTAAGTGCTTAATATGTCAACAAGTAAAAGTTGAGCATCAAAGGCCTTCAAGCAAGCTATAATCACTACTATTACATGAATAAAAAAGGGAAAAGATCATAATAAATTTTGTAGTTGGTCTACCTTATACAAGGATTTAATGTGATTTAATTTGGGTGATTGTAGATAGATTGATGAAGTCAACATTTCTTACCTATGAAAACTACTTATTTAGTGTCTAAGCTCGCATAAGTGTATATCAATCGGATAATGTGGCTCCATAGTGCCCGTGCTAATAATCTCTAATTGAGGATCATAGTTC
>JAOXYD010229908.1:0-31648 GCA_028565735.1 Pinacopodium congolense
GATAAATCTAAGAATTATTGACTATCTATCTAAAGACTTGGTCAAATATAATTCAAATTTTGAATTATTTCCAACAACAGGTTGTGTAGGATGGAATTCATCATTCTGTCCTGTGACAAAATGGTTTATCATCTTCAACAATCTCTTCGGGAGGGTGTTAGTGGCCTGAATTCATTTCGATCTTTTGATAAAGTGGAGAAGGAGCTAGTATTCAGGGCCAAATATTGTTTCCCTCCCAAATCCTGTGCTGCATTCTTCAGGTGCACATTCATAGCATGTTTGCCTTCCTCACTGGTTCTGTGTTTCATCAAGTTCTCTTTGATTGCTGCAACCTCTTGCTTGCTCAGTGACTTCTTTTTCCGTCCTTCTGCTATCAGAAACTGAAAGTAGATGATAAGTGCAACAACAATAGCATATTTAAAAATATTTAGGGTTTCTGCCATTTCAAGAGACGAAAGAGATGGGAATATTTTGTAACTATTGAAGAAAAGTCGATATAGGTTGAGATGGTTGAAGAACAATTCAAGCTGCAGGAAACACTACTTATGGGAGGATGTTGCGACTTTGAACTAATTAAGGTGCAAAGCTGCAGAAAGGTATTTATAGGCCTTAAAAAGTATGTCCCATGACAATCCTTGCCACTATAGTTTTATATTCCAAAAATGATGGTAAAGAAGATGAATTTGGAGCTTGGACGGTTCATATTCAAAAGGCTTCTCTCCAGACGGAGTACTTAATGCCTTTCAGATCTTCCTCCCCAATTTCATCTTGAACTATTTGTTTGATAATTCATCTTTCGTTTTACACACTTCTCTTAGTTGACTTAGTGTAAAACAAGTAATGAGATCGTTGTATTAAACCATCTCTCATAATTATAATCATATGGAACTGAAGTCCTGGTTAGGAAATTTGGACATAGTCCTATCTTTCAACATCTTCGAACTTTATTTTTCTGTCTCTATTTATGATTTATTAGTCCAAGAGTTTATAATTGCATCAAACAATAACCTCTGAAACGATACCCCTCACCTTATTTTTCCTGTTTTAGTAGACAGCTTCTAATCAAAAGAGTAAGATCACGGTTGAAATTGCAATTTTCATCTATGGCATTAAGATCTTAGTGATTGTTACTTATTTGTAACTGGTGTGATTGTTACTTATTTGAAATTGTTGGGATATTGTATTCCGTTGATCTAATCAATACTTTGGAAGAATAAGTCTCAAAATACCTCAAACAAGAAAAGTTGGCTTCCCCTACCACATAAATACACCCAAATGATGGGGATTCACCTGCACTCTCCTCTTATGGATGGATAGTATTAAATATTGATGGTTTGTAGGCGAGCTCGGGGTCTTTTGATAGACAATTCGAAGTGAAACACATCTGTCCATGCGTTTATTGTTTGAACAACATTTTTTAAAATGGAACTTGAAAATAAGCTGCTTAAAGGTTGAGATTCCCTTTTAATCGATCTTCAATTTTGGTTAATCTAGTGCATTAATTCCAAAGGGTTTTTGATAGACAGCACACAAAATGTTTATATTTTCTTTGCCAGTAGCACACTAGTCCGTCCATTTGAATATGCAAGTATCATTTGATAAATTGTTATCGTCACCTAGGATTAAAGTTTTAATTTTTTATGAAAAAAATATTTAGTGGTTTCTTTGTGATAATTATTAATGATTATCACACATATTATTGTTTAAATTATTTTTTATATATTAACAAATAATTTAAAATATATAAGAGTAATTTAAACAATATTATTTATTATTTATTAAGACCTAAGATAATAACCAAATTAACACTATGTAATTGAATACGACTTATAAGGAATCTTGATTTCATATCCTTTTACTAGACAAGCCTTTATAACTTCAATGTGTGTAGCATTGCAGTTTTCAACAATCATAAGTCATATCTCATGAGCACCTCTTTGCAAGCTCTTCTTCCTAAGTTACATCGCCAATCTCATTTGTTCATTTAATCTAAGCAGATTTTCTGTAACTCTAAAATCCTCTCCGGCTAACCACAACCTTCAAGAACATGACATGATTCGCTTGATAACTACCACTAATTGAAAGTAAGGAAAAATTACATAATATTCTACTGGTGACCTTCTATAAGACAAAAGTTATTTTAATTATTTTTTGTTTTATATGAAAATAATTATGAAAGACCATTAGTAGAATGCTATGTAGTCAAATCTAAAAAAGTAGCATTTTGGTTGGTCCTTAAAAAACAGAAATTTGACCCACATGTCATTATTAGTAGCCAGTAAAACTAGTAGTGATGTGACTAGGGTTATTAGTGCCAAACCTTACTGGTTGTTACTGATCGAAATGCGTTATACCGACCAAAAGACGGTACGGTATTACCTTGGTATCGTACCAGATTTGAATATCGGCCTTTTTTGTTGGTACCAGTCGATACTAGCTATATCTAAGTCCTCGGTACCTTATTGGGGACTAAAGTGAAAATTTTAAAAAAATCATTTCTATCTTTGCTCTCAATCTCTGTCGCACTCTTACCTTTTTTCATTCTCTTCTCATCGACGCCCTCTCCCACCGTGCCCCTCTGGTCAGATGTCCTGTCTAGTCGCACCATACACAGAATCTATCACTGCACCACAATCCTATCGTGACTCGAGAGAGGATTTACACTTCTCTGGATCTAGCTAGCGTCCCCTCTGACCAAGCAGTCTTGCCAGCTGCAGCTGCAGCTACTACTCTCTCACGCAACAAACAACGCCACTCGCTAGCAACTTGCAACAATTCGCCTCACCAGTTGCTATTCTCCGAACTTTGAAGGTATCGGAGCTTCATCCACCTCTAATCACTAATAAGTCCTTAATTTGGGTATAAATATTAGATAAATTAGGGTGTTTCTAATTTTTGTTTAAATGTTGTAATTAATTGTAATTAATTTATATTATAATTATCTGTCTTTGTTTTCTAATTGTTAGAACTTAGAAGCGTCAAATTTAGGTATATATATATTAGATAAATTAGGTTTTTCTAATTTTTGTTAAAATTTTCTAATTAATTGTAATGAATTGATATTAAAGTTATTTGTGTTCATTTTCCAATCACTATAAGTCCCAAATTTAGGTATAGATATTAGATAAATTAGGGGTTATCTAATTTTTGTTGAAATGTTCTAATTAATTGATATTATAATTATGTTTTTTTTTGTTTTCCTATCGCTAGAAGTTTCGAATTAATTTTTTATTTCTATTAACTAGTAAGCACATGCAATTAAAAGGAATATGATTGAAAAAATATCCCTAATAGATGTTTTATTGATTTGAAAAACTTCATGTGAAAATGATAATAGTTGGATAGTTGAATAGTTGACTAGTTTGTTGTGTTTAATTTGTTACATCTATTCTTACAGGTAAATGGAGGGAACTTCAAGTACTCCTGAAAATTCAACTTGCCAGGGCCGATTTGATAATCCATCCTAGACTCATGTAAGAATAGTTCTTGGTATAAAGAACTATATTATATGTTTGTTTATAACAAACATTTGAAAAGTGGGGGAATTACAAGGTTGAAAAGACACCTAATTAGGATTAAAGGTGATGTAGAATCTTATAAACAAGTTAGCCATGATATAAAATGGCAAATGAAGACAATGCTTCAAGCTGAAAGATATAGAAGGCAAAGATTGAATTATGAGATTAGAAGTGAAAGTTCTTTTCGCAGTAGGCAGCATGATATTGATAATGTTGAAGCTGATGTTCCTACCCAACATGAAGGAATTGTTGGAAGTTCATCTGATATGAGGAAAAGAAGGAGACAAAGATCTAGTTTTTTTGCTCCAAAAACAATTCTTGGAGCCCAACCTTGAATTCGCAGTACACTAGAGTCTAAAAAATCAGCTCATAATATGGATATAGTAGTAACGAGATGGTGGTATGATACAGGCATATCATTTAAAGTAGTATAGTATTATTATTTTCAACATATAGCAGATGCTATTGGATCTTAAGGTGCATGGTATAAAGTTCCTAGTATGAATAACTTGAGAGGTAATCTTTTGAAATGTACAATTGCTGAGATTAAAAATTATTTGAGTGAAAGAAGAATGCATTGAGAAACTTCTGGATGTTTAATCATGGCAGATGGTTGTAAAAATACAAGACAAGAACCTATTATAAACTTCTTAGTGAATTATATTAAAGGGACGATGTTCTTGAAATCAATTGATGTATCTAAGCTTGTTTGAGATACCAATACCTTATTAGGGATTTTTTATGAGGTTGTTAATGAAATTGGACTTAAGAATATTGTACAATTATCACAGACAACAATAGTACGTATAAAGCAGCTGGGAATTGATTGCAAAGTAGGTATAATTCTTTTAATTGAACTCTTTGTGCTGCTCATTGCATTGATTTGAAGTTATAGGATATAGGAAATGTTAGATACTTTCCTGTTACTGATGAGACTATATAGAAAGTAAAAAAAGTAACTAAATTCATTTACAATTGTGCTTGGGTTTTGAATTTGATGAGAAAGGAGTTTACAAATGGTAAGAATTTGTCATCCTGCCATCACCAGATTTGCAACTAACTTCTTATCACTTCAGTGTTTTCTTAAATTGAAGATTAAGTTGAGGCAAATGTTTTCAAGTGATAAGTGGGTTGCATCACAACATGCTAGATCGAATGTTGGATTGGAGGTTTCCATAATTATACTTAAAGATCGTAAATTTTGATCTCAATGTCAATTTGTTATTTGAGTTTGTGAGCCTTTAGTGAGGGTACTTTATCTTACAAATAGTGATGAAAAGGAAATAATGGGATTTTTTTATACTATGGATAAGGCAAAAGAAGCAATTAAACCTAATTTGAAGAATAAGCCTTATTTATACAATCCTTTTCTTACAATTATAAATAAGAGATGAGAAACTCAACTCTACTCCCCTTTATTTGTTGCTGGAGGTTTTCTGAATCCTACAATCTACTTTAGGCAAAATTTCTCAAAGAAAGTTGAAGATAGTAAATGCTTGTTATTAAGTATCATTAACATTGTCAGAAGTGAGGCGATGCAAGACGTCTTTAGCTTACAAATGGAAGTTTACAAGGATGGTTGTGGCGACTTTGGAATACTCATTGGAATAAGGAAAAGAAATAAACTTAATCTATGTATGAATTTTTTCATTTCTATTACTTTTTTAAATTTAATCATGACTTATTTATGTTTATAAAGTTCTTTTTATTGTTTTGTAGTTAATTGGTGGGGCCAATTTGGAAATGGCATTCTAGAATTGCAAAAGTTTGCAATTTGAATTCTTAACCAATGTATGAGTACTACTAGTTCTATAAGAAATTGGAGTACATTTGAATTCATTCACTCTAAGAGATGGAATAGATTGGAACATCAAAGATTGAATGATTTGGTATTTATTCGCTAAAACTTCATTAATATGTTTAATATAACTTCTTAACATTTCTTAATGATTTTATTTTATTGTTATTATGACTCTTAATAGAATAAGTAGTTATATTGATCCTCTTTACTTTGATCATATCAATTTCCTAGTAGATTGGGTTTCTGAAGGATCAAGTTTGTTGAATGAAATTAATTTGAAGAATAGCCTTAATTGAGAAACTATTGACATGTCATTTGGTGAATTGAGATTGAATGATGGTGATAGTGATGGTGATAGTGATGATAAAACTCCACATAATGATGAAAATTTTGTACTAAATAAAAATTTGGGTCAGTACAATCTGAGTGGATATAATGTTGAATGAAGTTCCAAGTTCTTCAGGTATTTTTCTTTTTTTATCTTTATTTATAATTTTCGTATATATTGAATTTTACAAATACATTATAAATAAATATAACTGTTTTTATTTCAGGTTTTGCTTTCACTTTGTTATATTCCTCGGTACGAGACAATGTAATGATTTTATATTCTATTACGACTGTATGATATTTAATCATTTAAACTAATACCTTAATATGAATTTATGTGAACGCTTATTATTATGGTTTTGTAATGCTTATGATTATGGGTTGTTAGTGTTTGATGCTTTGATTTCATTACTTGAAGTTTATTTTTGAGTTGAATGAATTTTATATATGAATATTTTTTCTTCTTATTATTTGATGTTTATAATTAATAGAAATAAAAATATAGTTATTAATATGTCAAATTTATACTATTGTTGATTTTTTTAGACATGTTTGAAATAAAGTTAAAAGTATATGGTATAACATATAGGGCGACTATTTTGCAAATTTTATAAAAATGAGGGACTGATTTATAATTTTTAAAAAATTATTTGAAACTGTACTAATATTGACTAGTAGTGGTACAATATCGTACCAAAATCACATCCAGTACTGATATCAGTACGGTATTTAATACTTTAGATGTGACCTAAGCCCCATGCGATTTTTGTTTGGTAGCTTTTAGCCACTATTTCTCCTTTACTATTTTAATATTGTTCCTTATGTTTGACTCCTCTAATTTATGGGAGACTGAATGCTTTTTTAATTTTCTATTTAATAAAAAACTCTTGAAGTACCAAATCATTAATAAAGATCTTTCCAACAGAAGTAATTCTCCACTGCTTGTTGTATAAAAATAATTTATGATGACTTGGAGAAAGGTCCACCGGTGGGAGAAAATTAAAGAGAGAAAACCTTTTTAGCATGCATTATACAGCCTTAAGTTGCAACTTTTAAGTTCTTGTCAAAGGGCCCCTACTTAAATAAACCAAAACATATGTTGCCAATTCCAATTATATATTTTTTTATGGCAAAGCTGCAGGGGATTTTATTAGTTAATTATTATCTTTTTTCTCAATAGGCATTACTTATATAAAACTTAAGTGTTATTTTTTGGATGATTAACTATTTTTTCGAATTAAGAAACCCCCATTAGCATTTGTGTTTGAGTTTAAAGTGGGTGGATTTTTACACGTTTCAATTATCTTGAAAATTTTGTTACATTTCATGAATAAAATTCTTAAAGAGTTCTGAAGGCTGAGAATTCATGGAATATAAGTAAAGGTGAAGTTTCATTCAAGAAGTTAATTAAATAATAACATCAAGAAACACCAATGTTTTTCGAGTATATGTTTATAGTCATTAGGTTTACACCACTGTTTTTCGAGTATATGCTTATAGCTATTCGGTTCAATCTTTACATGCCAATATAAGAGGTGTCGTAATTGACATCACTTATGGTCAATTAATTAAACACATAATTTAAATTTTGGGTGAAATAACCATTTAGAAGTAGCTATCTTGCTTATTAACAGCATTTTTTTTTGTATTGTTAGTTGTGATTTTTCGTTATCATTGCTCCAGACATAAAAACTGAGGCAAAAAAATGTCTTTAATTTCATTTCTTGGCTGTGTTTTTCTATTTCTTTATGGACACAGAAAGGCGTTATAATTTTATGTTGTTTTCTTGTTGTGTTGTTTTATTACACGTTACTCTTTTTTTCATTTTCACTCAACAGAGAGACGCTCACTTGCCCTCCTCAGGATTAGATCTGCTCGCCTACCTACCAGTTTCCCTTCGACTTGTGTATGTCTCCCAACTCGCTAATGTCTGGATCTCCTTTTCGGCGCATCTCTGTTCCATCCGCTAATGCTCCCCTGTGCGCCTTTCCAAAGCTTTTGGAGCGTAGATGTAACTTCTATGTGGGTCGATCTACTTGTCGACAACAATCTTTTGTGTGGGACGCATTTCCTTTCTAGCATTGATGGAATCAACTTCTTCGCATGTCCTCCTCTACACTTGAAGCCTTGATCTTGTGCTTCTTTAAAAACGAAACGAAAAGTTTGTGTGTGATGGGAAGGGGCCGAATAAAGAAAGAAATTTTCTCATAAATGCACCGCTGTTGATTTTTAGCGTGTTGTTTTATTTTAGCATAAATATTTATTTGTTTAATTATTTTAGAGTGTTATTCAAATTAAAGTGGCCTTAAATTTTCTCAATAAGTGATAGTTCTCATTTATACACTTTTTAGGCATAATTTCATAATTAAAATCCTAGATTTGAGGGTGATTTCCATGTAAATTTGATGCTTAATTGGTTAAATTTTGAATGAGATTTGCTTATTATGATTTTGGTGAATATGTATGTTTTTATAGGTCTAAGTGATTAATTTGATACGCATATTTAGTTGAATGAATTGTGGAATCAAAAAGAGGAAGAAAAGCATTAGTGAGTTCCACAGCCTAACTCACGACCATGGCTTAATCCAAGGCAAATTTCTAAATAAAACACCAAGGAAGCAAAATAATTAGGTGGTGTTTGTAGCCATGAACTTGGTCATGGAGTTTCCTGCTAAAATCACACTTTGTCCTATAATCATAAACCAAGTCCTGAAAAGTAAGACGCAACTCTTATATAAGTAGAATTTTAGGCTTTTTTATGCTTTTTATCCTTTAAAAATCTGGAGTCACTACCAAAATACCAATAACCATTCCTAAGTCATCTTTATAAGGTTTTTAAGGAAATTGAAGGAGAAGATTGTATCCAAACGTCAAAATTAAAAGACCAAGATTGAAGTTCTAACATATTTCATAAAGAATTGAAGGAGTCAACCATCATGATAATGAAATTTCAATTCTCTTGTTCTTTTAGGATTGTTTTTATTTCTTTTATCATGTTTAGGAACTAAATTCTTATAGGATCTAAATGTTTATTAACCCTTAGATCTAGAGCTAATTGTTTTTTACTTTGATTCAATGTTGAATTTCCATATTAACTTAGATTTATATATAAATTAATTAACTGGTTTTGATTTCTATGTGAATATAAGTGTCAATTCATTTGATTTCATATATTTAAATCGAGATATCATTTATGTAAATAAAGAAATCTATGGGTAATGCATCTTACATGGAGATCTAGAGATAGACTTATATAAGATTTCCTGATTAGTAATGGATCTAGTCAAAACAATAGGTTCCATAGATTGTAATAATGCTTCTAATTAGAGTATTAATTGAGAAGAACTTCTAATTAATCAATCAAGAGGATAGGAATTATATAATTTGAGAGAGAGTATGATTCAATTTAGGGAATACATGGCCTAAGCAAATTTAGAGAATCCATTGAATTGAAGATTAATAATGAACATAAACATTTCTTAGGAGAATTAGTCATCTAGGTCCTAGCTTCGTTGAATACATCTTAATCTAGTAATTTTATGTTATAATTCTTAATTATTTGTTTAGTTAATTTAGTTTAATATCAAATCACTAAAATTACGTAAGTTAGATAATAAAGAGATGGAAAATATTAATAGTCCATAATAATACACGTAGGATAATAATCTGGACTCACATTAGCTATAACAGATATAATAGGCTCATTTGCCTATTAGGGGTCTTAGTATTGTTTAACTTGAGATTTTAGATTTCATTTTATTTAAAACTTATAGGTACACTCAGACCAACTATCAAGTTTCTATGTCATTTTTGGGGATTGATTAAGAATATTTGGAAATCCCTCTCTTTATTTGTCTAATCATTTTTCGTCGTCTATGCTATTTTGGTTTTCTATCATAAACCTGGTTATCTCTTAGTGGCTATAGGTAGATGATATAATGGCATGGTAAGGTGATCAATGATAGTACTATTAGTGGCAAGATAACCAAGCAACTTCAATCAATAGATAGAGAGTTGAAGGATGGTTTATGATAACCATTGAAGCAATACCTATAACTTAACATGGATGGTTTATGATAACCATTGAAGCAATACCTAAGCCACCTCTGTTGGACTTTTATCAATAGTAAAAAGAGAAATCTATATTAAAGGAGTTACTAATGAAAACCATATCTACAATCAAAGCTTGATTCAAAAACCTAGATGCCTCCATCAACAACTTAATGACACAGGTTGAGCAATTAGTTCAATAAGAAGAGAAATCAACATTGAGAGGATTGTTGTTCAAAGTCATATCTACAAAAAAAAAAAAAAGAAGCTTAATTCAAAAGCACAAAGATTTCTTTACACAGTTTAGCAACATAAGTCAAGCAACTAGCTGAATTAATTATAAAACAAGATCAACCAAGTTCACCTATACTTACAGAAGTGGAGTTAAGGGGACATGATATAGAGGAGCTAACGACAAGTGAGGGGAAGCTAATGGTCAAAGTGGATAAGGAAATAGAAGAAGCTATTAATATTGCAGTCATTAAGGAAGACAGTTAAGAACCTTTGCTCATTGATCTTGTTAATAACACAATTTCTAACTATAGGCAGGAGATTGGGTATTAGAACTTTTACCAAGGTGCCTCACAAAATTTAAAGGAGGAGTGAGAAAAAATTGGATTTGAAGGTGTTGTAACACAAATATTTTTGGTAAACCATATAATATTTGAAGAAATATACCAAAGGTTTGGATTAAGAAAGAGAACTATAATTCTTTAACCTTAAGGTATAGCTAAAATAACTTTAAAAAGTGCTTGTTAGGAGGCAATCCAATGTTATTCTTATTTCTTTTAATTACTTTTTATTTTGATTCTTAGAAGATTTTGTATTTTAAATTACATTCTAGCAAATTGTATGTCATTATATGTGCATATGATTGCGTGTTTTATATTTATTAGGATGTTTTGTATCAAATGTTGTTGATAATTTATGTCAATGATGACTAATTTTGTCTGAGTTAGAGAAGTTTGGGACACATTTGAGTGAAATTTGAAAAGTTTTTCATATTTAAATAGTAGGCCATGAGCCATGGTCATAGGCATAAGTCTTTTTGGATTTGGAATCCCATTCTTTCAAAAAAAATTTTAATAAATCCCTCTCTCTCATTCAATCGCTTAACCTTAATCAACCTTCTAAAATAGTTTTTGTGCATCAAATCCCCAAGATATTCCCTCAATCTTTGCATACACAAGAATTTTAGGGATTTCTTTTGTACTTAGAGTTTAAAGTGAGTAGTGTGTTCTTAGTCATGTTTTTAAGATTTTTGGTTAATCTTTGAGTTATGTTTTAGTTTATAATGATTTCACATATAAATTATCTCTTGCTTATCATTTCACTCCTTACTCAAGAACAAATTTGATTATGTGAATTTTGTTTTTCATGTCATACTTGTGATTTTCTACACACTACTTGAGTAATTGTCAAATGCATTTGTCAATTGTATGATGCTGAGTACTCATAACAATCACTTGCTAATGTTAAACACTCTATAGGAAATCTTATTAATCTAATTTTTAGTGATATTGTAGTTTTGAGTTCTTAAAATGATTCCATTTAGGAACTTTACATTGTAAATTACTGATGGAATGCATGTTCTTCTTTTATTTGGGATTGTTAAAGCTATAGGTACTAAGGATGATTTATGTGTAAATTATGATTCGTGAACACCTCATTAAATTTCCTATTATCCTAAATTAATGCATTAACATTTTATTCTTCTAATTTGTGTTAGATGGTTGATGATTTTGAGCACTTCTTAAGCCTTGAACTTGAGCAATTTTTGCACATACTGCATAACTTAGTGCCTTGATGCAATTCCTTATTATCATGGTCATTATCATGTTATGCATGATTTTATGGCTTATGGATTAGATGGGTTGGTGATTTTTATATTGTCAATAAGAGATGTAGTAAGCCAGGTGGTAAAAGTTAATATATTTATGTCAGTAGCTACCACCTCCAACTGATGATTGAAGATGGTTACTTATGGATCACTAAGCAACTAATGTTTGATTTTCTTTCATTTTCTTTCATTTATTTTATTTTATTTTATATTTTATTTTCATTTCATTATGGATGTTTAAACATGTTCATTGGTATGATTTCTTTTTAAGTTCATTTTATTTTATTTTATGATATTTTATCAATCTTGATCTATCCATTTGGAAAAAGCTTATACTTAATGATGATACTCAATAATATAACAAGCTTAAACTTCTTTTCTCCCAGCATTCAAATCACACGTAATAGAATGATCTCGAACTTACCTACATGCAGATCTAACTTTTTCAGAGAGTACTATTCTTTTTTACCCTACAATTTTTTGTTCTTTATTATATTTTGTAAAACAGTAAATTGAGGACAATTTAACTTAAGTGTAGGAGAGGAGATGAATTTATTATTTCCATACCATACATAATTAAATTGTTGAGAGTTTACGAGTGATTACTTGGATATTTCTACTTTAAATGGTTTTTATTCCTAATTTATTGTTAATTATGGTATTACAATTTATTTGATGTTTTTGATATGGTGAATATGAACCGACTCTTCATTGATTTCTAACCCCCAAAATTTTATTTTTTTTCATTTTTGTGTGAATTGCACGTGTTTAGCAACTATATTGTATAATATTAGGCTTCTAAGGACATTTATATAAAATTTTATATGAATTTAGAATAGGGTGTAAGTTGATGTTTAAAAATTGAAAAAAAAAAAGGTAAGTGAGCAAAATTATTCACTCTACTAACTTCGTACTAGCAAAAAAAAGTCGAAATGTATAAGTGAAACTAGCAACCATTTACGAGGTTGACCTAGTAGAGTAATTGGGAGTGTTCATGATAAGGTATTCACCTTCACATTAAAAGACAATATGATTTATCAAATAAGCTAAAAATGGTATCTTAGTTGAGTAACTAAGGGTCATTTATGAAAAGTGTTTTCCTTTGCATTAAAAGATTTTGTGACTTCTAAATTAATGCTACAATTTAAATTTTAATTGTGTTTATTTTGATTAAAATACCCTTGACTAAATTTATGTGATTATTTATATGAAATTACTTATATTTCTAGTGTTGTACATAAAGGGTTATGTCCCTATGACACTTAAGAGAGGGATTGAATTGGGTGTTTAAAAAATTTTCTTGTAAACTAAACATCTTATCCCACTTAATTCAATTTCAACTTAATGTAACCACTAAACAAAAAGTCAACCTATGTGAAATGTTATGCTTATACCAATTTGAAACAAATTCAATCAATTATAAAACAAACACAAATGCATAAATATAAAGGAGATAAGGAAGAAGGATACACCAAGATTTATAGTAGTTCGGCTAAACCTTTTAGGCCTAATCCACTCCCAACACTTGATGTTGAAATTTCAATTATATCAATCTTCCTTTAGGTGAAAAGTAATCCCTATAACTTCTTCTTTATATAAAAGAGGTTAAAAACAACCTTTACAAATTTCTTTTTATAATGGAGGTGAAGAGTAATCTTTACAATCTCACTTAAGGATGAAAAGTAATCCACACAATCTTCTTTCATCCATGGGTGAAGAGAAACCCTTACATTCTTCCTTTAAATGGATGAAGAGTAACCCTTTATGGAAAATTGAAAATTCAAAATTTTAACTTAAAAAATTAACCCTAAGATATCACTCTCATAGGTTCAACTTAAGCATACACAACTGAATTAATGCTTGATTAAAATCAATACAAGAAAGAGACTTAAATGCAATCAATTTAATACATATAATGAATGCATTCTCTTATGTTCATTTAATGCATTAATCAATATAACCATTCGTAATTCACATTCAACAACCAAACCATTTCAATCTTCTTTATTCAAGGTGAAGATTAACTTATTAATAATCCTTTTAATGGAAAATAAAAGCCTTTAACTCATTGACAACACCACATAAATAAAATCCCCAAGACAACAAACTAAAACACACCTTAAATGATGTTTCAATGAGAGCACATTCAATAAAATGTTTTTATAACTTTCAGAGACTAAAAATCAAAAGAACATACTTTTTTGGACCTTAATCAATCGGTAACCAATATATTGAAACAAAAAAATCGATGTTTAAACCATTAAAAACAAGATTAAACATATGAAATATAACAACTGTCAAAATAATAGTGTTTCAATTCCAACCCATAAAATGAACGTTTCTAACCTTACAAGGAGGCAAAATCAATGCAAGAAACCTCTTGAAAGTTGAAAAAAATAAGTTAATAATATATTGAAACAATAAAAACTAAACTAGAACGTGAAATAATCAGATTGAATCAATAGAAGCATAATAGCTATCAAAATGATAGTATTTCACTTTTAGTTGGAAAAACCAATGCTTCTAACATTTTAGAAACATAAAATCAACATAATAGCTCTACTAGAAGCTAAAAAATCAATGAACAGTAGATTACAAGAATAAAAATGAAACTAGGGCATGAAATAAGAAGAAATAGCAGTGGAAGCTCAATAATTCTTAAACTTTGTGCATACTCACTTTAAAAGCTCAAATCTCTCTCAAAATGGCATTAAAAACTTAAAAAAAAAAAGCTTTAGAACTCATATATCTATATATATATGCTTAAGAGACTTATGGAGATGTTGGTTAAGTTTTTATAGCCGTTAGAGTATAAAAACTCATTAAAGATTGAAGTATAAACTAGTCATTAAAGTGTAGGTTTTCAAAGCATCAGTTGACCAGTCGTAGTTTGGTCGACCAGTGAATCAGTCAATTGACCATTAACAGGTTGACGAATGTTCTTAAAATTGACACATTAATTGTCTGATTATAGAATGGTCGACAGGTTTAAACTGAAACGAAATTATAAATTGTAGGAAATGTATTTAAACCATTCCAAACTAAAAATTTTAACTCCAATTTAATCCAAACAAGTTTCAAATCATTCTATAAGTCAAATGTGGTACTATGACATATAATAAAGATTAAAAACACAAAATGCCTTGGTTTATAATAAATTGAATTAAACTTTGAAACTTTAGTATAAAAACAATTCTAACCAAAACATAAACCAAACAAGCTTGTTTCTTTTGCTTAAAAAATACATTATACGAGCTTCAAAACATATTTTGAACATGTTTTAGTAGCTAGATTGATTCAAGCATAAACATAAAAGTTGGCCTATCTTATGAAAATTAAAAACTCGAAAACTATTCCATTGGTTTTTAAAAATTCAAAATCTTTTATAACAATTCCAAAAGCCAAAATTCACACCATATTTTGACTTAAACACATTCAAAATCACTTTAACTCACTAAGAGGCATATTTTAATATAATTCATTATAGTGCCTCTTCATTATGCAACATTATGCCTATATGACATTCTAAATCAATTCCTAACATATTAATTCCATAAACAAATTTAATCAAACTCTAAGACTTGAATTACAAATCTAAATCTAAATTCTCATGCAAGTCTGGCATGCAAAAGTAAACCCTTTCCAAGCATTGAGTAAGATCAAATTTAGGTAACATACTAAAACATATTCCTAAACCTATTTAATATTGATCTTCACTTTAATATATGTACGTTTCCATTTTCTTTATGAATTCTCTTTTACCTTAGACTTTAATACATGTCCTTGCATATTTTTCATTTTCTTATCTTTCTAAATGCATCAAAACTAAACCATTACTAATGAAAATGTTTTGTCATCTTCAAAATAAATAATTGAAACCTCCCTTGTTTTAACAAGTTATTTTTTACTAATTGTACACGTGTATGTGATAAAAATGTTTTTGTCATGATAGAGTTATGATAAGTTATGCCAAATACGTTGATTCATGGGGTTTTTTTTAGTCAATTAGTTTTCAACTCTTGATTACAATTATTTTGAGTAAAGTGTCTAAGTCAATACTTGAGGTCAAGAAACATTTCAAGTTTGGAGATATTTGATATTACTCATTTGATACAATTTTTAGGCACGATTTCATAGTTAAAATCCTATGTTTGAGGGTTATTTCTATGTGAATTTAATGCTTAATTGGTTATATTTTGAATAAGATGTTGCTTATGATAATTTTAATAAATATGAATGTTTTTATATATCTTGGTGAATAATTTGATACATATATGGATTTTGATGAGTTGTGGAATTAAAAAGAGGAAGAAAACCATTAAATCAGTGTGTTCCACATACTACCTCATGGCTATGGCATAAGCCACGACAAATTTCTAGAGAAAACACCAAGGAAGCAAAATAAGTAGTAGGTGTCACAGCTAGGTCATGACCGTGACCTTAACTTTGGTGTTGTCTACCTAAAAATCATGTTTTGTCTCATGGCCATAAGCCAAGTCATGGGGAAGTTTGGCACAACTCCTATATAAGTAGAATTTAAGATCTTTTTCAATGCTTTTTGATCTTTGGAATCCTAGAGCTACCAACAAGCGACCAAGATCCATTCCTAAGTCATATTTACAAGGTTTTTGAACAAATTCAAAGAGAAGATTGGATCTAAACATCAAGATTGAAAGATAAAGACTGAAGTTCTAGTATCTTTCATAAAAATTTCAAGGAGTCAAGCATCATAAGAATTAGCTTTCAATTCCTTTATTCTCTTATGATTATTGTTGTTTCTTTTATTTATCTATGGAATTAATGAATTGATTTTAATTTTTATACAAACCTAAGTGTTAATTCTAATTATTTGATTTAATGTATTTAAATCAAGAGATCATTTATATGAATAGATCAATCCATAGGTAATGAATTTTACAAAGGGATATAGAGATAGACTTACATAAGATTTTCGAATTAGGAGTAAATCTAGTCAAAACAATAGGATTCATATATCGTAATAATGTTTCCAATTGGAGTGTTAATTGAGAAAAAATTCTGATTATCCAACCGTGAACATAGGAATTGTATAATTCAAGAGAGAGAATAGATCAATTTAGGGAATCTATGGTCTAAACAAATCTTAAAAATCCATTAAATTGAAGATAAACAATAAATATAAACATGTCTTAAAGGGGTTAATCATCTAGGTCCTAACTTCTTTTATTGAATCTTAATCTAATAATTTTTCTTTGGAATTCTTAATTAGTTTTTTAGTTAATTTACTATAATATTAAGTCACTCAAATTAAATAGGTTAGACAGTAAGGAGAGGGAAAATATTTGTTATCCATAACGATTCCTGTGGGACAACAATCTAGACTCATATTAGGTATACTAGATAGGATATAGGCACTTGCCTATTAATGTTCTTAATGTTGGTTAATTTGAAATTTTGGATTTCAATTTATTTAAAACTTATCGGTATACTCAAACAAACCGTTAATAAACCTAACAATAAACAAAACTTTGATTTAATTCTATAATAATAGAAAAGAAATTATGTTCTAAATATATACTTAATATTTAAATGAGGAATTTAAAATTTTAAGTGTTATAATAATTAATATAATATCCTTATATTAATTTTATCTAACATAATCTAATTATGAAAGATAACATTAATATCTTGCTTGATTTTAATTACTAATTTAATAATTAATGATAATTAAACCATTGAAAAATTAATCTAAATTAATCATAATTTCCTAATAAATATAATATTTTGGAAACTATTTTTAAAAATTTATTAGGAATTTAAATTAAATTAATCTTAATCTTATTAAGAAAAACTAATTTAATATAATTAACAAATTTTAATTAAAAAAGAAAGAAAAGGGTACATCAATTTAACATATCAATTTAAATTAAGGCAATTTCAAAATGATTACAATTTGCACAAAATTAAAAAGTTAAAGGAAGAAGGATAGATCACAATTTTTATAGCAGTTCAGCTAATCTATCATTAGCCTACAATTTCTTCTTAGATTAGATTTTCACTGTATCAAATCTTCTTTAGGATAAAGAGGAACTTTACAATTTATTCTTTTCATAAAGGGGGGTAAAGAGTAACCCACAAACATCTTCTTTCTCAAAGGAGGTAAAAAGGAACCCATAACAAATCTTTTATTCTAAAGGTAAAAAGGAACTCTTTCCTAAACTCAATAATATACAATTTTTAACCTAAAAATAAAGCTCCATCCTCAAATCGTCAATCTTCACTCAAGCATATATAAATTAAACCACTTGCTTGATAAAAAATAACGCTAAAAGAGGGCTCTAAATAATGTGACAAATGCAATAAATCTAAGCATTAACACCAACCTTTCTCTTAAATGCATAAACCAACATAAACAACCTAAAACTTAATCAATACTCTCTTAATCATCAAACAAGCATTAAGATTGTTGCTAACAACTAAGATCAGCTATTTATAAACCTTCCAAGCTCTCATAGCTATTAAAAACACAAAATGCACTTTACACATACTCACAAAGTTGTTTAACTAGTCATTGTAGACCTTTTGTCTATTTATCAGTCAATTGACCTAATAACACTAGTTGATTAATTATCTCAAAACCTAGACACTGTTTAACCTATATTGAATCACTGATCGATTGATACTAATAAAAGTGAAACACTAGGTGACCAATTACTAAACATTGGTCGATTAATCACTTGAAAATTTAGTTTCTAGGTCCTACAATATGCATAACTCAACCAAATACAAAACCAATCCTAATTTTACACTTCCAAATGAATTCAAATAAAATTTAAGCGATCCACAAAATTTTGAATACCAAGACGTCATAATTAAGCTCAAAAACATACTTTGTCTTCGTTTATGATAATTTAAACACATTTACAAACTTTTAACTTAAACAACTTCAAAACCCATACCAAACACATAAAAAAACAATTTCTTTCATTACAAAAAAAATTTTACACAAGTTTTAAAATCATTTCCAAAGCTATTTCAATTTCAAAAATACTTTAATTGACTCAAATACAAAAATATGCTTGGTTATTAAAGATTGTCATTCTAAGCAATTTATAACTCTTTCAAAACTTTTCAAAAATTTATCAACCATTTCAAAAACATTCATTCCTTTTTAAAAACAATTCATGCAAGTTCTAATTCACTTCTAAAGTGATTCTAGACACTAAGGCATTTTAATTACACATAAATATAAAATATCCATCGGTTATGAACATTTAAGCACTTGAAAACTTTCCAAAACTTCAAGAATTATTTCAAAGATTTTTTAAACTTGTCAAAATCATTTTTCACATCAAACTTGACTTAAAAAAATTCAAACACATTCAAAAAACTTCAAATAACATTTTAAAGCACTTAGACACTTCAAGAGGACATCTTTAAAACAATTCACAAAATCTCCTCTTGATTATGAAATTTTATACCAATTTTAAACTCTAAACAAATTCTATTATGCAATGCATTAAACAAACTTAACAAAACTTTAAAAGTCTTGACTAAAAACCTATATTCAAATATTCATGCAAGAGTTAGTCCATCAAGCATTGTTAAAGATCAAGCACGTTTACAACAACAAAAAAAGTAATGAAAAACTTCTGTAATCTTTTCTTCTTATCTTGATCTTCTATCTTGACTTTTCTTCAATGCTCACTCTATAACTTCCCTTTTTCTTCATTGGTTAACCCGTTCTTAACATAGGTCAACTGGTTGAGTATAATATCAGTAATGGTACTTTCCTTATTTTTATGAATCTAATGTTTTCTCCTCTCTAATAGCTAGCAAATCTTTCCAATGACTCTTTTACTCTTAGAACTCTATAATTAAGTGTTCTAATTCATTTGTTTTAATTTGTTTTAATTTTGAGTTTATAAAGTCATTCATATGAGATTTTCAAGTGTTATTGTGTTCATCTTCATCTATATTATTCTTTCAATCCTTAAACATGATTTTTGTGTTTCCAATCTATTGTATGCTATTTCTATAAGCTTTTAAGAGGTTCATTGATCATATTTTTAATTTTTGAAAGCATAAATCTCTTAGTTTACTAATTTTAAATTGAAACATATCCAAAGGTGTATTTTGGTTACTTCAAAGGGGTTTTTCATATTGTTGGGTTGTTCAATTTGTACAGACTCAGTTTGCCTTAAAAAATATTTATTACAGGTTCCTATTCATCTTCCAAAAGAAAAAAAAGGATTTGGATTACTATGTTTTCTTCTTCGACCAAAGAAGAAGATTGTACTTTTTATTATTATTTAGTAAAATTTCCAACATTTTTGTTACAGAGAGGATGTAGGCTAAATTTGGATTACTAAACCTCTATAAAAATTGTGTGTATTCTATCTATCCTTACACTCTTTACATTGTTGTTTATCATTTTATTGATTCATGTTTATATTGTGATTATATTGGCATAATCATTGGCATATCATCTTAGGTTGAATCTTGGTGTAAATATTGCATATAGTTGTACTCGTTTAAGTGCCTTAGGTTGATTAGTTTAGAAAATTTTTAAAACAATCAATTCATCCCCCCTTGTAAGTTCCTTTAGGACTTATGATTGGTATTAAAGCTATACTTACTTATGCTTATTTAATTTCTAACTAAATTGTGAGATAAACGATTTGGTATGGCATACTTGACAGGTTCATCTAGTCAAAAGGAGTAAAACATTAATAGAACATTATTTTTTATGAGGGTGATTATATATATTGCAGAACTACGATGAAGTTCTTTCTAATAGTTGAAAATGTAGAACTTTGGGATATTTCATGATAGGTCTTACATTCCTACAAAAGTATTTAATGACCAAGAAGTGTCTAAGATTAAAAAAGAGTGGACAAATGATGATATGAGGTTAATTTCGTTAAAAAATAAGGTTGTTTACATTTTATTTTATGCACTTAATAGTAATGAATTTAATAAGGTATCGATGTATGAGACCGCTCATAAAATTTGGCATATACTTGAAGTTACACAGAAGGGAACAAGTGAAGGAGAGCAATGTTTCCATGCCTATTCATCAATATAAATTGTTTTCCATATATCATGACGAGAGTATTTCAAGTATGTATACTAAATTAATTAACATCCTTAATGCACTAAAGGGTCCAGGCAAATCTTATTCGAATGTGAGCTTGTTATAAAAATTCTTAGATCCTTACCAAAAGAATGGGAAGCTAAGGTGACCACCATTCAAGAGATAAAATAATGCAATATGGTACAATTTGAGGAATTGATTGTCTCAATCCTCATACATGAGATGTGGCTTAAGGAAACTAAGGAGAAGGAAGTTGTAACCAAAAGGAAGAATTTGTCATTCAAAGCCATAAAGAAGGAATAAGGTGATAAGGAGTTAACTTCAAATGACAGTGAAGTTGACATTGCCCTCTTAACAAGGAAGTTCAAGAAGTTGTTGAAGAAGAAGGATGTTATTGGTTAGTTTAGTCTAAATTATCAAATTAAGCAATTGAACACACACTTCCTTAAAGCACTTCTAAACTAACTATGAAGGCAAGTATATCGGTCAATAAGTAATAAATTGAAGTATTTTTAAGACTCTGGATGTCAAACCCATGGGGAAAATCTTATGAGTATTAGGTCACTTAAATTACAATTATCTAGAGAACTCAAGATTGCAAATTAATGAAGTTAGAACTACTAATTAAACTTAAAGATTTCCCAATCAATGTAATGGAATTCAAATTATCTTAAAGATTACCAATTTGGATTAATTAGCTAAGGTTCTGGCTTTCAATACTTCAATTGAGTTATGAAAAGGATAGAATATCTAATCTAGGGTATCTTTATTGAATCAAGACAATGTTATGATTAAGATAATGCCTTATCTCTAATTAACTTAAATTAAAGTTTGGTCATTCATCAATATTAGGCACTAGGCTTAATGTTCAAGAATTTTAACCTAAAAATATCTTATTTCTATATTAACAACCTCATGTTAAATCAAAGCATAGTCATTCACTAATTTAAACCACGTTGTTTATTGATTGATCCAGCAATTAAGGTAGATTTCTCGTATCCTTGATCATTTATCAACTTTATCTTAAATGGCTAAGATAAGATAAGCCTTAAGCATTCAAATAAATAAAGATTATCATCCAACATGCATTGGCAACTTAATAAAATAAAAACATTTAGTAACCTTTCCTTAGCCAAAAATGAGATAAAACATCAAATATATATATATATATATATAAGAACAACAAGAATCAAACTTAAACAACATGTTCTTGGATATATGTAGATAAAGAATGAGAAACAAATGATTTAAAGGTCTAGATTGAACCAAATGAAGCTTCCAACTATAATACAGCCTATAATCACATTTACAAACCCTTTGAATCCTTAAAAATAACTTGAAATTACCAAATACAAAGCTGGAAATGAAAACAGAAACAAAAATCTAACTTAAAGAAAGAAGAATAAAATCCTAACTAGAGAAGGTGATGTGGATACCTAAAATTAGTTCTCCACATGAAAATAGCTTCTCTAGCTTAATATATATGTTTGCTATAAGTTGGGTACAAGTGGAGCAAGTAGCAGCCAAAAGGAGCTAAAGATCTACCTAGAAAAGTAATGATAGGTACTTAAGCCGCACTTGAAAAGGGCTTAAACGATGTTGTTTAGTTACCTGCATTTAACTTTAGATCTTGACTTAAACGCGGGTCTATTGGAACTTAAATGGTAGGTAATCCAGACTCATGTTTAACTCTTATTTTGCTCAACCATTGCTTTTTTATCACAGTTTTTTCTTTATTTAGGGATTAATCTACCATTAAAACAATTTAAAACATAAATTAAACAATTAAACATCAAAATAAGGGTGAATTTACATCAAAATATTATGAAATCACTATAAAATGAACCCCTATCAAAGGCCTACTCCAAAAGAAAAGACCAAGGAAAAAATATTTTAAAAGAAAGTCATCTACTAATGTTATGTGTTTTGAATATAGGAAACTCAAACACTTAAGGAACCAATGCCCATTTTTCATGGAGAGTGAGAAGGAAGAAATGAGTAACAAGAAGGCAAAGACAGAGAAGAAGGAGAGAAAGATGAGAAAAGCCTTAAAGCCAATGTTATGGGAAACTTCAAGTGAATCAGAAAGTAAGAAATTTGATAAAGAAGTTGCCAAATTTCACCTTATGGCATTAGATGATGAGCTACCCTATATTTCACACTCTTACTATGATGTTAAAAATGAATTAAGTTATAATGACTTAGTTAAATATTTAAAAGGTGTGAATTCAAAATGGAAGGAGTTATCTTCAAAATGAAAGGAATGCATGAAGTTGGTAAGTAAGCTTTGAATAAAAAATGATAGATTGAAGAAAGATTTGCATGACTTAAAAACTAAGATTTTGGTTGTTAATGATGATAAGAAGAAGGTTGTGCAGGAAATGAATTATTAAAGAATGAGGTGAATTCTCTAAAGGAATCTTTAGAAAAATTCACTAAGGGTAAGGAGACGTTGGATAGCATGCTTGGAGCTCATAAAGCTTTGAATGATATTCATAGCTTAGGTTTCACTTAAGGGAGTGGAACTCTTAATACCAAGACTTCTCTTATGAAGGGAAAGAATTTAGATGAAGAGCATACTCCTAGGCCATCTTTTGACAATGATGCATTAACATCTATAACTCAACCTTGTAAGAACAATCATGTTTTTATGTACTCATCAAGACCTACATGTAAGTTAAATATGCATGCTACCAAAAATAGGCATAACTTCTTCACAAATGAAAAATTCCAAAACAATGCATACATGCCATTAATGAAACAAATTTTACTAACATATGTTATGCACTCCAAATGCATTTCCAATCATCTAAGACCATGCCTTATGCTTATTCTAGGCCATGGAATATGTCTCATTCATATTCCAAACCAAAACCCTACAAAAGTAGGACATTTAGGAATAGTGTACTTAGAAATGCATATAGGAAAAAAAAACTTTAAACAACATTTGCATTTTTATAATGTTCCATATGTTTATAATTATTGTGAAAGATTTGGAAATGTGTAAAAAAAAAATTTATAATGAAACAAGGTTTCTTAAATCATCAAAGGGCATAAGAAGTGGACATGTGTCTACCCCTAAGGAGACAAATCACTATGGGTACCTAAATTGAAATGAATTTGTCTGTTTTATACGAATTTAGAGTAGCAAATGGTATGTAGATAATGGGTGGTCTAGGCATAATACTAGAGAAACTACTCAATTCATATCATTAATGGATAAAAATGGAGGATATGTCATTTTTGGAGACAATGCTAAGGGTAAGATAATTGACATTGGTAAAGTAGGTAAGAAAAATGCATCTACTGATAATATGCTTTTAGTAGATGATTTAAAGCTAATTGATTTAGTGTTAGCCAACTTTGTAACAAGGAATTCAAAGTTTCCTTTAAATTAAAATCTTGTATAGTTTCTAAGGTTGTAGACAATAGTATAGTTTTCATTGGAAAGAGAGAAGGAATATATATATATATATATATACCATTAATTTAAGTGATCTCTCTAACAATGATGTTAAGTATTTTATATCTATGAATGAAGATGATTAGAAGTGGCACAAAATGTTAGGTTATAAAAGCATGGAGTGTATTTCCAACCTAAGCAACAAGGAGCCTGTAAATGGGTTATTAAAGGTGAAGTTTGAAAAGGAAAAAATTTATGATACTTGTCAAATGGAAAAGCAAACTAAGGGTTCTTTTAAGAAGAAAATGTGGTAGCTACATCTAGACCTTTAGAACTCTTACATATGATTTTATTTAGCCTATCTAGATTTTCTAGTTTAGGTGGAAAGTCATATGCTTATGTAATAGTTGATAATTTACATAGGTTATATTCCTTGCTAGTAAGGATGACTAATTTAGTCCTTTGTCAAATTTGCTAAGAGGGAGCAAGTTGCAAAAGGTTACATGATATCATTTATTAAAATTGATCATAATAGGTAATCTAAGAATGAGATGTTTAAGTCATATTTTGAAGAAAATGGTATTTTCCACAATTTTTCAACTCTTAGGACCTCTTAACAAAATAGAGTTGTTAAGAGGAAGAATAGAACTTTACAAGTGATGGTTAGGACAATGTTGAATGAATATAGCCTTCCTAAGTATTTTTATGTGAAAGCCATAATATATGCATGTCATATATCTAATAAGGTCTAAATAAGATCTTATATAGATAAGACTCCTTATGAGTTTAGATGTAGAAAAAAGCCAAAGGTTAGTTATTTCAAGGTTTTTAAGTGTAAGTGTTTCATTTTGAATGCTAAAGACAACTTAGGGAAGTTTGATGCAAAAAGCGAATAAGGTATATTTATAGAATATTGATTAATTAGTAGAGCCTATAGGATTTTTATCAAAAGGACCTTGATGATTGAAGAAACTACACATGTTATATAGAATGAATCAAATCCCTTTTGATATGAAGAAGAGTGTAGAAGATGATGATATAAGCTTATCAAGGGACTTAGAGAAAGTAGGTTTAAAAGAGCAAAACGAGGATAAACTAGATAACCCCTTACACTTAGTGAACCATTTTTTAACTAAGTGAGAGTAATAAAAGAAATGAGAATTTACCTAGAGAATGAAGGTTTAAGAAACACCACCCTCTAAACCAAATTTAGGTGAGGTTGAAAGAGGTGTAATAACTAAATCTTCATTTATAGACTTGTCCCATATTATTTTTATATCTAACATAGAACCTAAAATCGTAAATGAAGTTTTTAGTGATGAAAGTTAGGCTTTAGCTATGAATGAAGAGTTGAATGAATTTGAAAGGAACATGGTTTAGATATTAATACTTAAGCCTAATGATCATCAAATAATTGATATTAAATAATTTTTTATAAACAAGCTTAATAAACTAGTTAACATTATGAGAAATATGGCTAGATCAATAGCTAAGGGTTATAATTAAGAAGAAGGAATTGATTATGAGGAGACTTTTATATCCATAGCTAGATTAGAGGCTATTATGTTACTTTTATCATTTACATCCTATATAGATTTTAAGCTTTATCAAATGGATGTCAAGAGCGTTATTCTTAGTAGTTTCATATAAAAGGAAGTTCATGTAGAGAAAACACCTGGTTTAAGAACTATTATGCACCTAACCATGTTTACATGCTTTTGAAAGTGTTATATGGTTTTAAGTAAGCTCATAGAGCTTGATATGATAGGATGAGTGCTTTCTTGTTACAACATGGTTTTTCAAAGGGTAAGGTAGATACAACTCTCTTTATTAAGAAAGAAATAATGATACTTTGATTGTGTAAATTTATAATGACGATTTTTTTTGAGCTACCAATAAGAGGTTGTGTAAGAAATTTTCAAAGTTTCTTTCTTAGCTTACAAATTAAGCAAATGGAAGATGATATTTTTATTATTCAAGCCAAACATATTAAACAGTTGTTAAAGAGCTTTGGAATGGATCAAGTAGAGCCATTACTAAACCCCATGAGTATAACTACCAGGTTGAATAAGGATGAAGAAGGAAAATTAATCGATTCTAAATTATATGGAGGTATGATAGGTACTCTGTCATATCTTGCCACTAGTAGACCCAATATCATCTGGTATGTTTATTTATATGCTAGGTTCTAATCAAGCCCTAGAGAGTCTTGTCTTTTAACTGTTAATAGAATTTTGAGGTATTTAGTTGGCACATTGTCCTTAGGATTATAGTATCTTAGGAATGTTTATATAGATTTAGTTGGCTATTCCTATTTGGATTATGTTAATAGTCTTTTAGAGAAGAGTACATCCAGCACGTACTAATTTTTAGGAAATACTTTAGCGTCTTGGTTTAGTAAGGAGAAAAATTGTGTGGCTTTACTAACTACTAAAGCAGAATATGTAACAACCGGTAGTTTTTGTGCTAAAAAATTTTAGCTTAGACAACAACATAAAGATTATAACATAAAGTTTATAAAGATCCTAATTATATGTGATAATATTAGTTTCATATGATCTAATTCCACATTCAAGGACTAAGCACATTGAGATTAGATATTACTTCATAAAAGATCATGTACAAATGGTGATATAGAATTGGAGTTTATAGATACACAACATTAATTGACCAAGATCTTCACTAAACCAATGAATGGGGATATGTTTTGCATGATTAGAAGAGAGTTATGACTGATTAATTATAGGTCTACTTCAAAATTTTATATTTATCCATGCCTTTTCAACTTTGATTTTTGTTTATGTGTTTTTTTCAATTTTGATCAATTCGAAAATTTTGCGCTTTTATGCATAATTTTTAAACTTTGATGTGATCTCCTCAATAAATTTATTTTTATAACAATTGGCATCTTTTTTGACTTTTTATAGCCTTTTAATCATGTTTAAAAGGGGGAGGATATTAGTTGCTTCATATAAGGGGAGTTAAGGTTTGAATAAGTTTTATAGTTATAATGTGCATTTTAAGCATAACATGTGAATTATGTGAATTGATGGCAAATTATGTGTTTTTTTAATACATAACATGTATCATATAAGTTAATATGTGTTTTTAATGCCTAATGTACATAATATATGATTTTGAAGTTTAAAGATCCATAATGTGTGCATTTGAGCATTTTGTGCTTTTATAACCCTTTATGCATTATGCATATATTTAGGGGGAAGTATAACTTGTTTTAATATGTGAATTAAAGAAGATTTTCTCTTACAATTTTTATTAAAGCATAAAATCTGATTATTTTTCTACAATGGGAATTAGGGCTTGTACGTTATTTTACATGTTTTTTACTCTTTAATATCACATATTTTGTCATCATAAAAAAGGGGAGATTATTGAATAAACCTTAGTTTTGATAATAACAAAACATAAATTTGATCAATGATTTAAGTTTTTAGTGTAAGTATGAAAGATAAGTACATTTAGTGATTTATTCAAAGTGAAAAGATTGAGCTTAGAGGTCAAATTTTAAAGAAATGGAAGAACAAGCATTATAATAGCTCTAACATCATCAATTAGATGTGTTAAACTTGATTTTAATTTTTCCTTGAAATTTAAATATCCTAAGGGCTCAAAAGTTTCATATTGTATATAATAAGTTTTTCAAGTTTCATAAATTTCACTAAATAGGTCAAATTTTAAGTTTAAACAAATTAAATAAATTTAATTATTTAAACAACATTGAAATATGTTTTAAAATTGTGTGCAGTATTTTTAAAGCAAAAGAAACAAGTTGGAAATGTTTTGGATTGGTGTTGAATTGGTTTAAAACCAAAAATTTTCAAAATGTACTAAATTGGACATAAACCAAGACATTTTGTAATTTTGATCTTAATTTTCATGTCTTGGCATTCAAAATCACATAAGAGATTATTTTTTACTTGTTTGAATTGAATTAAAATTGAAAGAAATGTTTTTAGATGAGTTTTAGATGAATTTTATGTTTCTATAATGTTAACCAACATTTACTAATCGATCAACCAGTGCCTATTTTATAAAACCATTGATCGACTGGGGTAAACAATCGATCAATCAGTCACTAATTGATCGATGCTTAAAATAGGTCAATTGGTCGAGCGAAATATTGATAGGGGCACTTTATGGTATTTCCATATGTGTTTCAATGTGTTTTCATCCATATTTTGATGTTTAAAATGTCTAATTTGTTTTCATTTTGAGTTTATATATAGGATTGATCATTGGACACAAATGACAAGTGAAAGAGTCAAGTTTGGAGGAGAATTGGAGTAAAAGGGAGCAAGGAGCTATTAGAAAGAGACCTAAATAATGGGTTCTATAGATCCTAAATGGTATCGTTGAAGTTAATGAAATTGTCATTGAAGTCCAATTCCTAGATTCTTCAACAATTCCTAAATGGCGTCGTTGAAGTCAATGAAACTACCATTAAAGTTCAATTCCTAGATTCCTTAATAGTGATTTATAAAGGGTCGTTGAAGTAAATGTTTGCCTCCATTGAATTCCTAGAAAACATTATTTTACACCAAATCAAGGAACTAACTTCACCATTCACTCCCAAATCATCTCTAACCCTAATTGAAGACTATATAAGGATAAGAGTAGCCATTTTTTGTCAGTTTTGGCTCCCCACTTGGTAAGTCCTTGTTTTCTTTTTATTTTCCTTAAGGTTTTGGGTTGTTTTCATTGTCTTTTCACTGTCTTTTCATCTTGTTCTAGTTCTCTTCTTATATTTAGTTTTTTAGGTGCAGAATACTAGTTTTGTTTATGTTGTTACTGATGTTTGTTTTTCATTTTTTTTTCTCATGTAATTCCTTTGGGTTTTGTTAAACACTTTTTGAATCTTTGTTTATTGATAGTTTAATGTTAAGTCTTTAATTTCTAGCCTTATCTTTTTTATTTTCTTTATGTTTCCTACAATTTCAGTTTGTGTTCTTGTTAATTTCACTTATTTTAGCTTAGTTTTATTTAGGTTGGAAAATATTTAAAGGATGTATGGGTTATAATTGTGAGAATTGACTTGGATTGTGAACGATTTTATGTTTTATGCTGACGTTGAATGAAATTCTGATTAAATGCCAAGAATTAGGTATTATATTATAGGATTAGCTATCCTTATTTATGATTTATAGTTTGATTGCTAGGATTAAGTTTTTGATCTGTAATTTTCATTAGTGATACTAGAAGTGGCGATAGGCTAATTGAATTTGTAATTGAGACTTAATCAACTTACCCTAAAGTTTCAATTCTTTAGGTTACATGATCCACACGTGTGAAATTATAGCATAAGTTAGTTGTTTCCTAGTTCTTAATGCTACTATACCTTTAAATCTAAAGATCGTATCCTAGGTTATCATATAGTTAGGGGTAAATTTATGGTCGTACCGGATTTATCTATAATTGGAGGAATGACGACAAAGGTCATACCTAAGTTTATAGGTTAACATCTTAGGCATAACACAATTTGTATATTTTCAATGATCGATTGTAATTCATGAATCTCGATAACATCTTCTACCCAACTTTTCATATTTGTTATTTATTTCTTGTTATTTGCTTTTCTTATTTTATTTGCTTTAATTTTTTTAGTTATCTTTTTGTTTATTTAAATTCCATGGCGTCAGAGGTTTTCTTTTATTTCTTTTCTTTTTGGTTTTATGAAACATTGGAAGTAATTAAAAATACTACATGTTTTATGTAGGATCAACCTTGACTTGTCCTATTATATAGTTAAGAGGTTAAGTTAGGTATTTTATTATTTGATAGTTTGTGATAGTTTACTAAATTTTTTACATCGTTACCGAGGAACTGACATAATGTTTTGTTATTTATTTTATTGTTTTTATTTTTTTATTGATCTTTGTCACCTTATCTTTTGTTTGTTTTAAGTTTAGAGCTCATTTAAGCAAGACTTACAGTGGCAATGGCTCATTATGATATCCTGAGGTTGAAGAGACAAGTGGCGAATCTTGCCTCCTTAGTCGAGCAAGTAGTGATGGATGAAAAATAAGTTAAGATACATGATAGTCGCTCATTTTTTATTATCCTTATAATCTGTGGTTTACATTTCAAGCTAAGTAGTAGGTATATATGCTTAGTTGTTTCCATGGCCAATAAGAATGGTGTGATCCTTATGCCTCTTCTTACACTTCTTGGTGAAAGGATTATCCTATTTTTCAATATGAGAGCAACCAATAAGAAGTTGGTTTTAACTTCAGACCTCCTACCACATTTCATCAGTTAGGATTCCATTCTCTACCAAGATGCTACCAAAGTCAGTTTCATTTCCCACTTATACCTCCACCTCCACTTCTAACATCATCACCACAAGCTAGCGGGATGTCCTTAAAGGAGATCATAGATATTTTGGCAACAGACGATCTCTAATTCTAAAAGGAAACGAGGAGTAGCTTGAAGAACTTGGAGAATCAAGTGAGCAACTTAGTGAATTATGTGGCACAACTGCAGGCTCAAGTTTTTATAAGTCTTCCTAGCCAATAAGAGAGCTATCTTATGGAGAATGTTGCTGTTATTTCTTTTTAAAGAGGGGAGTAATTAAACGACCTGAAGGAGGAAGAGGAAGAGTAAGAGAAGCCAATTCGAGAAAAAAAGGAGAATGAAAAACCTCCTAAGGTAAGTGATACACTTTTTATTATTATTAACCAAGTTTCGTTTTCTTTTCCTAGTAGTTTAAAGAAGATAGAAGAAGAAGAAGCGAAGAAGGAGGAAGAAGAAAAAAGAGAGAGTAAGAGCCATAAGATGCAACATTTTTAAATGAGTTTAGGCCAGTAAGTTAAAGTTTGAAGGTGACAAGTAGGATGCAGAGTCTCCACACCCATCACTTAATCTACTAAGGAGGCCATCATGACTAAAAGAGATCTCCATATAGGAGAGTGGACTTTGAGTATGACAGAAAAGTAATGTAGTTCCACCTCTCCGACACTATATGACATCCTGCTGTTTATGAGCCCATTTTGAGGGAAGTTATTCTAGACTCATTGATTTTTTCGTGCATTTTTTCCTATTAGGCTCAAATTCCCATTCGACACTGGATCATGTATGAAATAGGGGTCGAGCTAAAGACTTAAAACATGTGTTTTTTAGGAGGTAACCCAACCTTTCGACTAGTTTTATGTCTTTTCTTTTTGTTAGATAGTTCTTTAGTTGCTTTTTCTTTAAGTGCTTTTCCTTTCTTTCTTTTATTTTGTTTTATAAGAGCTAAAAGTGGGAGGATATCTCTCCACCAAGTACTTCATTGTTTACCTCTCATTAAGGGAGTCTTCTTATTCCATCCCTATTTATGTTTTCATTGCTTTTAAAACATTGAGGACAATGTCCCATTTAAGTGTGGGGGTAGGCGAACAAGTTCAAATTTTCTAGCTGTTGAATTATTGTCAGTTCAACTATGATGATTTGAATGTTTCTTCAAATGATATTGATTTTTAGTCAATTGTTAATTATAGTATTTTAATTCAATTGATGATTTTGCTTTGATTGAACATTGATCGATTCTTGAATGATTTTAACCCTTAATTTTTTTGTTTTTCTTTTGAATTCTTGCATGTTTTTAGTAACCTCTTCTGTATGATATTAAGTA
>JAOXYD010229909.1:0-18080 GCA_028565735.1 Pinacopodium congolense
GGATGGAGCGACGATTAGACGTAATGAAGACATAAATAAAGAAGTGGCATAAAACAAAGTTATGCAAAATATTTTGAAAGAATAAAAAACTTTATTCAATAATGTGAAACTTTATCCAGAATTTTTTATTCTTTCAAAATATTTTGCATAACTTTGTTTTTTTTCTTATAAATTCTGGATTAAATTTTTTATTTATTTACATAGAATTAGAACAATACACTTCCACACCACATCAAGTAGTATAATAGAACAAAATTCAAAGTTTGTTCATTTGACAATGGCCAATAACATTAATGACATATTTTTTATTACTCAAAATTTAGAGGGCAATTGAAGAATAAAAGGAGTCAAATTGCAATATAGAATGACAATTGGCAGACATTCGGGAACAGTTGTAACTGTTGTTATGAGGAGACAACACTAGAGAAATTAAAGATTTAATTGATAAGAAAGGTAACCTCACAAGATGTCCTCAAATTTAGAATCATGCACCTTAAGATTACAACCACAATTCCAGTGATAAAGAGGAAGTTGTATAACTAAGACATGGTAAAATGGATTAAAAATATAAGATAATCAATCCTTTAGTGATGATTTAGACATTAAAGCAGTTTTGGACTAGTTAATAGAGGTTGAACACTTCTTTAATTACACCAAGATCCCATAGGAGAAGTTAAGCTAGTAGCCTATAGATTAAAAGGAGAATCATTTGTATGGTATGATCAATTGAAAGAGACTTAGAGAAGAGCGGGAAGGAATCATATTTCTTCATGGAGAAGGATGAACCAATTATTAAGGAGAAGATTGTCGCCATATTATGAGAACTACATCGCCAAATTGAGATTGATAACTCGTACTAAATTTTCTAAGAGACAACCTTAATACCTTAGGGGATTGAAGTCTAGTATAAGGGGAAAATTTAGGATCCAAATGTCAGTAACAGTTCAACTTGCAAGGAATTTGGCAGTAAAAGCAAAATCAACACTTATTGAGAAGTTAAAGGAGCTTAAGTGATTTATGGCTGAAAGGGTTTTTGTAAAGAAAGGAAAAAAGGTGGTGAGTGCAGCCCGTAGTAACGGAGAAAGGAATAACATTAATGGTGGGAGTTTAATTAAGACGGCCTCCACAATCTTTAAATCAACAAATCTATATACGAAGCTTGCCCTTTCAAACTGTTAGAGATGCAATGAACTAAGCCACAAGTCTAACGAAAATACAAAGAGAAAGCAATGAACTTGGAGGAACAACATGAAGATGAAGAGGTGGAGAAAGTATATACCCACAAAGGAGATGATTAGGAGTAACAAAAAAAAAAAAAAAGGGAGGAAGGAGATTTTGTGAGAGTGATAAGGAGATTAACAATATTTCGTAAGGAGCATAAAAATTTGCAAAGGTATAAACTTTTATGTACGAAGTGTATAATGTTAGGAAACTTGTGTGAACTAATTATCGATGGAGGTAGTTAAGAGAATATTTTAAGCAAAGCAACAAAAAAATTAAAGTTGACTACCAAGCCACATCTAAAATCTTGTAATATTGTATGGATCAAGGAAAGAAGAAATTCTTGTCAAAGAACATTGTAAGTGTTGGGAAAAATTGGAATAATGCGGAACACCCAATATTTCCATCCTTTAAGATCAACTTCGTTAGAAAAATAATAATAGAAATTAAAGAGAATAACACCACAATATATCGTGAAAAACTCCGAAAGGAGAAAAATCACGATCGTTGCCAAAAGATAACCAAGAAAAATATCCACTATGTGGAAAATTGTTACAATCACAAAACAATATTTTTCTCACACAAACCTAATACCTAAACCTTACACCTCTTATCAAGGCACTACACCCAACAACACTCTCCTAAACCCTAAACCCTAATTCATAATAATGCCTATTACAATCCAAAATAAAATAAAACACATAATTTTCCTTTTTAATAGCACTCCCTCCACACACTAGGATGCTAGTACGGTGTTGGAGAACACACACTTTCACATGTTACAAACACACCTTCTACACACTAGAGTGTTGGTAAATTATTGGAAAAGCCACCTTGTAAGTGGGATGTTGGAAGGTAATACTTTTTAGGGTTAATATCATGGGTAGTTCCTATAGTTTTTCAAATTATCACTTTAGTTCTTATGGTTTGAAAGCTATCATTTTAGTCCCTATATTTTCTTTTTTTTTTTCAATCATAGTCCTTTATCAGATTTTATTGATGTGGAATGGATACATGTTAAAATTTCATTGGTTCACATAAGTAAAATCTAATAAAGGACTAATGATTGAAAAAAAAAAAGAAAGTTTAAGGAGTGAAATGATAGTTTTCAAATAATAAAGACTAAAATGATAGTTTAAAAAACTATATGGACTACCCATGATATTAACCCTATTTTTTTACTTCCAAAGGTACTCTCACAATCACCAACAACACAAGATATATGATCATAGCGGTGCCATTTTGATTGCCGTTAAATTCCTGAAAAACTCATGTCTTACTTTGCATCAAAAAGTAATAAACAAACTTGGACCAAAATGAATTTAAAACCTCAATTGTATAAATACATAAATTTCAATAATTCATTAGGCATTAAGCCCAAATTGTAATATGTATATGAGTTTTTGGGACCAATCTAACCAGTAATATTCCTTTTTCTTATAATTAAAAAGATTCGAGTACAAGGGCTTTGAAAATCAAAGTTTTGAATTTCGTACCAGTACCATTCGGTACCGACAATACTAGCAGTATCGAACGGAATGTGGTACGAAATTCCTTAATTTCGTACTGGTTTTAAAAATCGATCTGTATTGACCGTACCGGCTAGTATTACTGGTACCGAAAAAAAATAAAAAATAATTTTTTAAAAAAATTTGTGTATTTTAACATTTTTAGGTTTAAAGTTAAGTTAAAAATTATACAAAATTATATATTTATAAACTATTTTTCAAACGTTATAAAATTCAAGAATTAATTTATATTTTTTAAAAATTATCCGAAACAGTACTAGTATTAACTAGTACTAATATAATACTATTTTAAAGATAAATCCAATATCAATATCGATACGGTATTCAAAATATTGTTGAAAGCACAAGAATCGTCCTTATTCCATAACCTAAAATCCTTTCAAAAGAAGTAGTTAGGCGAGCTTGGTTCCCGCTAACCAGTTTTAAGTAACAACCAAATTTTGTTCTATTTGTATGGATATGTCATTTATGTGTTCTTCGTTAGCACATGACCGTGATTCACGAACTTTACGTTGTTTGTTTTTTTTATATCTTTTCAAATGTTATGGTATTATTTGATGTTATCGAATCATATCTTCTTTACTGTAATTAAATTTAAATGCATTGATTCACATAAATAAGACATCGGATCTTGTAGGAATCACTACAATGGCATTAAAAAAAAAATAGTGAGAACGAAACTTGAAGCTGCGATAGAGGAATTTTCAGATTTTACTGTATAAGGTTGCTATCAATGCAATATATGTAGGGCTTTACGTACGTCAAAAATATGTGGGACATCTCATGTGGAAAGATAGATTATTTCTTATTTTTCTTTTCTTTTTCTTTTGGGGTGTAATTTCTCTTAAGAGAGAAGCAAGAGTTGAACTCTTGATTCTGTAATTACACGATTGCATCTAACTGTTAACCTGCTTGCCCCTTAAGTTACTCTTTGCATTTTTTTTTTGGTTAGAATCTTGACTATGAACTAATAAAAAGGACATGATTAAATAGACTGTTTTTATGATTTGATCTTTTGTCATTTCAGTCTTTATAATTTGATAGTTATTGTTTATCTCTTTATAATATTATTTAATATTCATATAAATCTTTTCTTTATATTGTACTTATTTATTAATTTTTATTTTTAAAATGATATCAACTTAGAATTTAAGAATTCAAAATTAAGTCATTTTAAGTGAAAAATATACGAAAATTAATAAAATACGAAAAAATATTTAAAATTTTAATGTTCTAAACTATAGGAAAATAAGTTATAATTTTAAAAAATAAAAATAAAAAGTCCAAATCACGGAAGCCAATGTTTTATTTAACCAAAAAGAAATAAACTGAAGTCTACCTCCTAAGAAACTTAAGATGAAGTAAAAAAAGAGTATGTTTAGTAGGGTTGTTCATTGTGGTTGTTGTGTTTGTGTATTAATTTTATGTATTTTTTTTAGTTTATGTGCTGTATTAATGTGTTATTTTATGAGTTTTTGTACTTTTTTTTTCAGTTTCTATGTTTAAAAAATATGAAACAAAAATAAAAAATAGAAACCCAACTAAATAAGACAAGTTTTATGATGAATCAATTTATTTAAAGACATTGAAAATGATGAATTAAAATTCAAAAGAAGAAACAATTGGCGTAACGTCAGCCAATTTAATATCAAAGGTTAACTATTAATTGAGGCCTTATTTAGTTGGCCTTTAGTTTTTAATTTTAGTTTCTTATTTTTTTAAATATAGAAATTGAAAAAAAAAATACAATAACCAATACAAAAATATAACAACCACAATAAAAAATCACAATTCACAACTTAATTAAACATTTTCTGAATGTTTTAAATGTAGCAACAAACATATATATATATATATATATATACTCACCAATTAAGTTTTACCCTCGTTTCTTTCAAATGAGGAAAGACATGGCAGCAATAAGAGATTATAATTCATCTTCTTCTTGTTGCTACAAGCTCTTTCCAATTTATTATTCTCATTAATCAAATCCTTCTGGAAACTGCATTTAGGTGGATTTATGGCACCTCAAGCATTAATGAGCAGTAATGAAATCTTTAAGAAGTTTCTGAGGTGAAGTGGCTTTATGGGATGAAAGAAAGTTATCATTTAGTTCAGAGCATTCAATTTTCAATTACGATTGGAATGTCAGGAACATAGTAGGCTTTAGTTATTAATATTAGGGTGCTACTACGATTCAGCAGAGAAAGGAAGAGACACACATAAATGGAATCTAAAATTTATGAAGAGCCCTAAAGAAAGGAGAAAAGGCCCACTTAGTTGTACAGAGAAGAACTAGTCCAACCATTCAGTATTTCTCATATCTTTAACCATATAAAATGAATAATGTACAATTCAACAGAATTAAATGCAAGAAATTAGTTGTTCACAAGTAAAAACCCAAGTGTTGCCCTCACCACCTCTTTTTTCTAGATAAAACAAGAGTAGTTTGACAATGGTGTGAGGTTGTTCATATGGGAATTCCAATAAAAAATTGTTTCAGGGAACCTTCTATCATTTCACAATAGGATGTCCACCCTGTCAAAGAAACAGGATTAGAGGAAGAACTAGAGAGGTGGGTGGAGATTTTGTTGGCTTGCATAGGATAAGAGGAAAACTACAAGTCTAGAAAAAGAAAAGTTGTGGCTGCAAATTTCCTATCAATTTGCATTGTCCCCACCTCTGTTACCAAATCTTGTTCACTCACACTCCAAATCCGTCACCAAATTTCTTTCTCTGTCTCTCACCCCACAAAGGCAGGGACTTTTTGGTTGCAACAAGACCAGAAAGGCTAAGGACTCCAGCCCAAATATGTTATCATTAGGACAGAGTAATCGGTTATTTAGCCAATTAATTTTGAGCAACATATAATAAATACAGCATGGAAGTACTGGAATCCGAAGATAACTGTTAAATCAGCAACCAAAAACAACATAAAGAAAGAAAGCTGCTAAAACTACCTGACAATCATTCAATCCTCAGAATTAAATGAACCTTTTCTTATTTACTGATCAACTCTTCACTATCCGAAATTCATAAGCACGAGAGGAAGAAGTCAAGGTAACATCTTGGATGCAATTCATTGGTGAGCTAGCTTCGTGAGTAATAAGGAAACCAAGAAGACAGATAATATATTTTAGGCAGAACAAGGAAGACTTGGAAGGGGTTGGCTGTCTTTTTTTATATATTTTTTAATCTTCTGGAGTTATGTCTGGTGGTGGTTGTAGCATAGTTTGGTTCAGGAGAGATCTGAGGGTTGAAGATAATCCAGCACTTGCAGCTGGTGTCAGAGCTGGTGCTGTTGTTGCAGTGTTCATATGGGCACCTGAAGAAGAATGTCAGTACTACCCTGGAAGAGTTTCACGATGGTGGCTAAAGCATAGTTTGGCTCATCTCGACTCTTCTTTGAAGAGCCTGGGCACTTCTCTTGTGACCAAGAGATCAACTGATACCGTTTCCGCTCTTCTTGAGGTCGTCAAATCCACTGATGCTACTCAGCTCTTCTTCAATCACCTATACGGTCTGTCTGTTAATCTTCTTTTGGTCCATTTGCTGATTCTTGTGTATCTAATGGCAATATCTTTTTACTTGTATTATGTTGCTCGGGATTTGATGATCATGAGGATTGATCCTGAGACAAATTATTCTCTTAATTTAGGTTCCCCACTATTATTACTATTTTGGGTTTCGTGAAAGTTGGTCGTTCCTCTTTGAGCTTTCTTTCTTCTCTTTTTCTACCCTTTTTCTTAAAGTGGTCCTCGGACAAAAGTTTGGATTTTGTTTTTGAAACTATGAAGATTATTTCTTCCAACTTTTCTATTGGAAGAGTTTCCAAAACCGATAAATTTGTCTTCACGTTTTGGTTTTACTAATAGCTGATTGGTGATTCAGCAGTTGACAACAATTGCCTCTGTTGTTAAAGAGATAGGTTGAGAATGAATTAGAATTTGTATCTTCCACATTGCTACTACTATTTAGATTCAACAGCTTCTGTTGTGATCTTGTCAAATTGTTCTGCAATTTAAAGACATTGATTGACCATAGTTTCAGGATTAAAAGCCTTACTTCAACTTTATGAACTCCTGGAACTTCCATAGCTTATTGCAGAAAAACATGGAAAAAATCATATATCTGAACAAGTATTGGAATTTAATCCTTTTCAGATCCATTATCACTGGTTAGAGATCACCGGGCAAAGGAGGTTTTGACTGCTCAAGGGGTGGCCGTAAGATCCTTCAACGCAGATTTGCTTTATGAGCCGTGGGATGTTACCGATGCTCAAGGCCGCCCCTTCTCAACCTTTGCTGCTTTCTGGGAAAGGTGCCTTAGCATGCCTTATGATCCAGAGGCTCCACTTCTCCCACCAAAGAGAATTATTTCAGGTTTGCCTTTTTTAAAGTTTTCTATTTTGCTTTACCTTGTTGGATCATTTCTCCAATGTGTGTGTGAAAGAGAAACATCATGGTTATGTGACAGTTTCTTTGCAGTTGTTATCATCTCAATTGTGCTCTCAGAAAATGTTTTTCTTCAGGCAACGTGTCGAAATGCAGTTCAGATGCATTGATATTTGAAGATGAATTAGAGAAAGGAAGCAATGCACTTCTTGCTCGAGCATGGTCACCTGGCTGGAGCAATGCTGATAAGGCCCTGACAACATTCATTAATGGACCCCTGATTGAGTACTCTAAGAATCGCAGGAAGGCTGATAGTGCTACAACCTCTTTTCTCTCGCCTCACTTGCATTTTGGGGAGGTGAGTGTTAGAAAAGTCTTTCATCTTGTTCGCATCAAACAAGTTCTGTGGGCCAATGAAGGGAACAAGGCTGGTGAAGAAAGTGTGAACCTATTTCTCAAGTCAATTGGTCTCAGGGAATATTCAAGATACATGAGCTTTAACCATCCTTATAGTCACGAAAGGCCTCTCCTTGGGCACCTTAAGTTCTTTCCTTGGTTTGTGGATGAAAGCTACTTTAAGGCATGGAGACAGGGTAGAACTGGTTATCCATTAGTTGATGCTGGAATGAGAGAGCTGTGGGCAACTGGCTGGCTTCATGATCGGATACGAGTTGTAGTTTCTAGTTTCTTTGTGAAGGTCCTACAGCTTCCCTGGAGATGGGGTATGAAGTATTTCTGGGATACCCTTTTGGATGCAGATTTAGAGAGTGATGCTCTTGGCTGGCAATATATATCTGGCACTCTCCCTGATGGCCGAGAGCTTGACCGCATCGATCATCCACAGGTGCAGAGAATCCGTTGCCCTTAATCTTAGACACCATGATTCTTACATGAACTTGTGCATGTCCTTATGCATAGATATGTTTTTGGTGATCTATGATGATTGGAGTACAAGGCAGTATAATCATATCTTAAATGTTTATCACCTTGCAGTATAAATTTTGCTATCGGTACTTGACACCCATGGCAAGTTTTATTACCTGGTAATCTACTGGACTTAACCTTCAACAGAAAAGATGTCTTATAAAATTGATTTCTGGCAGTTTGTGATACTTCCAATGACAAATTTATATTCTTCTTGACAGTTCTATTTTACTGCTATCTGGTCAGAAGTATTTTTCATGCTGTGGACCTTGAGCATGATAGCTGTTTGTCAGTTAGAAATTATGAACAAACATGAGTGTTGTACAGATTCTGTATTTGTAGTTTTCTTCTATATTTGTTTCGTTGGTAGTTTCTCCTTTACCCATGTAAGTTTTTACATTTGTCCAGAGAATGCAAAACGTGTAAAAGCTATAAGATGGCATTTTTCCCTTCTTATATGTAACTTCTCTTAGGAGAAACTGCCTGGTAAAGTATCTAACATGGTTGCTCATTTCAACAGTTAGAAGGTTATAAATTTGATCCTAATGGCGAGTATGTTCGGCGGTGGCTTCCAGAACTTGCTCGTTTGCCAACTGAATGGATACACCATCCATGGAATGCACCTGAATCTGTTCTTCAAGCTGCTGGAATCGAGCTGGGTTCAAATTATCCTACCCCCATTGTAGGGATAGAAGCAGCAAAGGCCAGGTTGCAAAGAGCCCTTACAGAAATGTGGCAACAAGAAGCAGCTTCAAGAGCTGCAATTGAGAATGGGATGGAGGAAGGGCTTGGAGACTCTTCTGATTCTGCCCCGCTTGCCTTCCCTCAAGACACACAAATGGAGGAAAGCCATGAACCTGTAAGAAACAACCCACCTACTACAACTCAGCGTTATCAGGATCAGATGGTCCCAAGCTTGACATCTTCCTTGGCTCCAGTTGAAGTGGAAGAAACTTCACTTCATTTCCGGAATGTGGCAGAAGATAGCAGAACAGAAGTACCTAGAAATGTAAATCAAGAACCAGGACGAGGTGCCGTAAACCTGGAAATCACACCTAACACGAACAATATAAGACGTTTTAATGTCATGAGAGATGTAGGAGACGCTGAAGACTCGACAGCAGAATCATCAAGCAGTAGTAGGAGAGAAAGGGATGGAGGGGTGGTTCCAGTTTGGTCCCCTCCATCGTCTGGTTATTCGGAACAGTATGTTAATGATGAAAACAGAATTGGCGGTAGTTCTTCTTACTTGCAGAGGCATCCTCAATCTCACCAGATAATGAATTGGAGGCGACTGCCTCAAACTGGGTAAGAACTATACCACAAATTGGGGTATTCCAAGGAAATACCAATGTCTTTCTGCTCAGTGTTTGCAGTTCACTTCATTTAATGTGATTGGAATTAATTAGTAGTGTAGATCCTTGATAATCTGAAGAAATCACTTATGACCCATAGAGTTGGAATGTTACTAACACTGTGGCCTTTCTTTAACCAGACTTGGCAGAACGCCTTAAATATACATTATCTACTGGAGGCACTTTCCCTTTGCTTACGGAATCCCTTACTTGTTAACAGGTAGGACAGATATTCATGGCAAGACAGAAGATATTGCATTAAGCTAAATCCTGTTTGTACATTGATGGAATGAGGATCCCACGTACATAAGTTTCCACCCGTTCCTTTTCTCAGAGGTCTAAGCTGATCGAGTGCTGACGATCAATGTCTAATGCTTTAGGAAGTTCAAGATGAGGAGGTTGACCTGCTATGTCCATTTTTCTGTACTTGTACCATATACATAGCTTTGCTGTATAGTAATTATATGGAGGAGAGTTACGGTAGGATCCTTAATAAAGCTGTAATTGTGTTTTCTTGTCAATTAATTAGGCGAATGATTCCCAGCTAGTCCCGCTTTTGTGTCAAGTAATTAGGTCACTGATTCCCCGTTAGTCCTATTTTGTTTTTCTCCTGGTTTCCCATTGGATAACTTCTTTGGAAACGGAGTTCCATTGATCCAATGAACTGGATAACGCTACCCACTTGAATCTTTTATTAAATATGCAAGTGAAAATCGATGCTAAATTTGAATAAAAGGCTAACTATAGTAAGACAATATGATAACATCATAGCTTATGAATACCTCATACATTTTTGCATAGGTGGGACTTGAAATGTTTCAAAAAAAAAAAAAAGAAGAGGAAAATGTAATAAACTTGTTTTTTTTTCTTCTTATTTATGTGTTAGGATGGGATGGAGCCAAAATAAGCTTGATATGTGGAGGCACTTGTCATATCTCATCTATGGAAAAGAAACAGAAGTTCTCGTAAGTACTAGAAAATCAGTGCTATACAATATTCATAGTTCGAGTTTCTCTAAGCATGTCACCTTTTGGAAAGTAGAAGGAGAATTATCGTCATTGAAAAACCATTGACGGATATGATTTGGCTTCACTTCTGCCATGGCACTCTGTTTCGTGGGCGGAGTATTCTTAGATGAGAATTCAGCAGTAATCGAATTTGCACTTTCAATTGTATGCCAAAGCAAAGTACAACGTAATTAGCCTCTGGGTGCAAGTGCTTTTATACAAAGATTGCTTGGTTGAGGTGTTGCAGGTATTAAACTTATCTTCATCGTATTTAGTATTTATATAAAATACAAATTTGTAGTAATCGTAGTCACAGTTATAATAAAATAATAATAAGAGCCACATGATATAATTTTATTGACACAATTTTTGTAGGTTTTATATGTCATGTGTCATAAATTTTTTAAAATTTATATGTAAGTTCCACTTTCATCACGTGGATTTCATATGACATATAAGACCTAGATTAACAAAATATGTCCAATGGTATTATACCACGTGGGTGTTTTAACTTTACTTTTTTATCCCTCCATTCTCATTCTACTCCGACAACGAAAACACCGTTATTTTGGGGAAACAGAATTATAAGTGATTTAAGATTGTCAAACTCGGAACTTTCGCCACTTTATGTGAAGGCTTTACCGCCTAACTTATCCAATTTGTGAAGGGGAAAACCTATGGGACTCGTAATTCGGGACCTCTGTAGCCCCCTGCTATAATAGGGGGTGTTTTGGTCTTATTCAACTCCGGCTGTTGCTGTTAAAAGGTCAAAACACCCCCTGTTATAACAGGGTCCTGTAGTAATCCTTTGTGAATTTTCATAGCATGCTCACATATTTAAAGGTAATACTAGGGTGGTCAGGTTCAAATTACCAAACGACAAAACATAATTGGATAGATTTTTCAAATGCTCCACATGCTACAGGAGTATATACGATGCTTGTGAAACTCATATAAAATTTTTTATTAAAAATGTTACATATTATGTTGCCACATTAAAATTGTAAATAAATTATAAGTTATTACTTGACACTATCACTCATGTTAATAAAAATGAGTTAAAAGTTGATTTTGAATGTTTATGAAATATTACTGTTGTTTTTAAATATTTATAAAATATTAAGATTTGACTTAAATATTAATTAAAATCTTATAGTAGAAAAGACATTCTTTTGCTTTTACCAAACTTACAAGTGAAAATTGGTGCTAAATGACTTAGAATAAAAGGTTAATGGTAATAAGATAATATAATAACATCAAAGCGTATGAATACCTTATACGTACATGCTATAGATAGAACTTGAAAGCTGAAAAAGAGAGAAATATAAGGGTAAAAACTGGTTTCTTTTTTCTTATTTATGTACTAGGACGGGATGGAGCCAAAATAAGCTTTATATGTGATGGCAGTCCTCATATCTCATCCATGGAAGTGGTTTTCCTCTTCTAACAGGCATCAACTTATCCTTCATATCACAATCAAACGAGGGTTCACTGCAATAAGAACCAAACAATCATGCTTCGCCATTTGAGTAGAGATGCTTGACCGAAATTTTGTTGTTTTCCTCAGGTTCTTCAGGCTCTGGTACACGAAGGATGCTGTACACCGGAACTGCTGCTAGTGCTCCAACTGTAGGGGCCACAATATACACCCAGAGATTGTCATAAACACCTGTGACTACTGCAGGGCCCAAACTTCTTGCAGGATTCATTGAAGCTCCGGTGATTGGCCTGAATAATTCCACAGAAACGACTTGAGATGAGATATCTTGGTGGTATGGGCGTATACCAAAGTTTCCAAAAGTTGGGAATTGAGTAGGTTTTTACCCAGCAATCATGACGTTAACCAACAAGGTTCCGCCTATTGCAACACCACAGAGGTCTTTATTCTGATTTCCAGACAATAAATGGAAACCGAGATTTCAGGAAAAGTAATGACTTCACGAAATGTGAGAATAAAAAAATAATTATAATAAGAACACACCACTCTATGATCTATTGCCACTGATAATATAGCAGTCATCAAGATAAACGTAATTAAGATTTCCCATATGAGAGCTTCAAGATCAGAGGTGGACTTCGAATACTGGTTCACTGTTGTTTGAATAGTTCCTTGTTCATGAAACAGCAACTTAAGAGTGAGTGATGCAAGTGTGGCTCCCAACACCTGAGCCAAGATATACATAGGAGCCTACAAACACAAAAACACTGTGATTAGTTGAGGTTTCTATGTTGTTTCAGGTTCTTGATACATATTGCAAGTAAGGGACTGGAGGCCAGTGCTTCTAACAATTTTCCAAGGAAATTTTCTGGCAACTGCAAGGCCTATGGAAACTGAAGGATTGAAATGTGCACCAGAGATGTGTCCAAAAGCATATATCAGCCACATCAACACACCACCCCACACAATTGCTATGCCAACGATGGTTAGCTTTTGAATATTGTCAGTGAGTATTGCCCCACAGCCCACAAATATAAGAATGTATGTCCCCACCAACTCTGCAATAATCTATCAGAAAAGAAACAGAAGTTCTCGTAAGTACCTAGAAAACAAGTGCTATATAAAAATCATAGTTTGGGTTTCCCGAAGCATCTCACCTTTTGGAAAGTGGAAGGAGAATAATCGTCGTTGAAAAACCATTGACGGGTATGATTTGGTTTCACTTCTGCCACGGCACGGTGTTTCGTGGGCAGAGGATGTTTAGGGGAGAATTCAACGGTGATCGAATTTGCACTATCCATCGTTGCATTCCAAAACAAAATACAATGTAATTAGCCTCTGGGTGCAAGTGCTTTTATACTACCAAGATTGCTTAGTTGAGAATGCGCGGTTAACAAAAAATGCTGCGGCTAAATTTTCTCTACTTGCGTGTTGTTATATGGATGCAGCCGACTAAGGATTTCTTCAAACGAACTATATAGATCAAGAATCATCTCTAGGAATCCAAGAAGGTCTTGATGTGAAAGGCTCCATAAGATTTTAAGCAAGTGTGAATGCAACCCTTACAATTAATTTATTGATTGTAAATATATGTATAGTACAGTGATTTTTAATCAATAAAAGACATTCTTTATTTTTGTGTGTTTTATCAATCATTTAATAATTAATCATAAAAATAAAATATTTAGAATAATTACTATGCAGTTAGAAATTATAATAAAATTATAATTGTGAGATTTGAATTGTAATTTTATATTATTCCTAAAAAGTTCTTAGTCGTAGTTCTATCAAGACGGAGTATTGATGAAATGGTTATATTAGTATACATTATGTTTAGTCGTAGTTTTATCAAGACGGAGCATTGATGAAATGGTTAGACTAGTACACGTTATATTTCTTTCTTATGAAGAAAGTAATCGATTTCATATTTTAAAGTGTTGAAACATTTAAACAAATATTTAGATGCTTATTAGAGAATAAATTCACTAAACTGACCCGATCTTGAGGATCTTAAATGGAACATTACTTTTATGTCTCTGAATTCCCTCAAGCATGATGGTTGTATGATTAATTCTTAAACTTGAGATTAGCAAAGTTATCTCATATAGGAATTACTATATTTTAATACTATTTATGATATGCTTTATAAAATAAGTCAATCGATAGTACTTGAACGTAGTATGGACTATATAGAGATAATTGTGTGAATGAATACAGGATTTGTCACTCTAAAATAATTAGAAAGAGTGTTCTGTTATTCTTAATTAGTGATAATTTCGAAATTCTCTAGTTAGAGTGAATTGAAATTTGAAAATGAGTTTTCAAATATCAATTATAAATCATTTATTAGTTAGTAAGAACGAACATAATTGAATTTTGTAGAATAGACACTGATTCCGTACTCTAAATCTAATTGGAACATTGTATGATCAAATGATCAAATCATATATTATAACTATGCATAGACAAGTTCGTCAAACCACTTTGACATTCTTAATATTTAGGTAGTCATGATATATTACTAGACATCAATCTTGATCTATGATCATAAATTATTTAATTGGAGAATTAAAGATAAATTAAAAAGAGTTTTAATTTATCTAATTTTAATTATGAATTATAATTATAATTTATGATCATTGCCAATTTATTAGGAATCTAATGGGTCACACATATAGGTTTATTAGAAGAGAATAAAAATTAATTAAGTTGGACTTAATTGTAAAGTTTAAGAAACTTTAAAGTCAAATATAAAATATTTGATTCAGTTAAAATTAAATTATGATTATAATTAGAATTACACTTTAATTATAATTTTAAATTTAGTAAAAATATGATTGTTTCTGCTATATAAGAACGACAATCTTAGGGTTGTTAGTACAACTTAACCTCCTCTTAAAAGATTTTAAATTCTTTTCCAATTGCCCGTGGGTATCATTAGAGATCGTGCACATTAATGGCTATGGTTTGAATATAAGAAGAATTCGCTACAACAGCAAATCTTTTATTCAAGTTTTTCTACAACTTTATTTTATTTCAAGTTAAATTTTGTTAAATTAATCCTCTAAAGAAAACTTTAATTGTTCTATTGCGATATCGATTTGATCGGTATAAATTTCTTAATAGTAGTATCAGAGCAGGATTTTAACGATTTAACTTGTTTAAGTTGCTTGGTAGTTATTGATTTGATGAAAAATATGCAAAAATTGTATAAATATATGATATAAAATAGTTTTATAGACAATCATAAATTTTATTTTTTTCCTGTCTCTAATTTTTGTAATTGCGTTTACATATGTATATTCCTTTAATCAGATGAATATATGTGCATGTGTTAAAATTCCAGAAATTATTTATGGATTCTCTTTCTTAAATATTGATTACATGATTTATAATTTTTCTGTAAAAATAAGGAGCTTTATTCAGGTACGAATCTAAGAAAGTTATTTGAATTTTTTTTTTAGAAATAATGATCAACTTAATGTTTCTAGCGTTGCAAAATTTAATCTAGAAATTGTTTCTAGGTTAGTGTCATTTTGTTAAATCTGAGTTTCGATGTTTGATATGAATTTATTTCTGTTCTTGAATCTTTAATTTTTGGGTGATTTATAAATCTGGAAATTTTTGGATTTTGAACTGTCTAATCCATCTTTCTCATGGATGAATCTGGAAATTTTGTGATTTAATTCTTGAATCTACCTTCTTGGATGAGTTGTTGGGTCTTACCTGTTAGTGAATGTGCTGCTGAAGAAAGGGGACGCCAGCAGCAAAAGGGCCACCGGCGCCTGCTCTCTTCCTAGCAACATTGACGCCACCTGGCGGTGATCTCTTGAGGCATGACAGATTAAAAAATGTCATACTTCAGTAGTTTTGGCATTAGATAGGTAAAACCAGAAAGAAGAGAGACCTAAAACATAGAAAAATCAAACAAAAAGCCCCAGCAGGTGCTGGCGCGTGTTCAGTTCCACTTCCTTTAAAATTTTTTAATTAAAAATTTGTTTTGATTAAACAAAATTAAAATTTTTCTTAATTAGATTAAGTTTTTAAATTAATTTAGGGTCATAATAAATTTAAAATTTTAGTTTTATAATTATTTGAAAATAGTTTTTAAATAGTTTTATTTATTAGGATATTTTGGAGTAATTGTGTTAAATTAATTTTTCTTAATTAGATTAAGTTTAAATTAATTTAGCCACCTAATAAATTCATAAAATCAATTTTATAATTATTTGAAAATAGTTTTCCAAGGTTTTTGTTTATTAAGATATTTTGAAAGTTAGTTTAATTTTCAAGAGTTGAATTATTATATTAAATTACTCATTAGAAATTAATTTTTTTTATTAGATTAAATTTAAATTAATTTAACCTCCTAATAGATTTATAAAAATCATTTTCTAATTATTTGAAAAATTATTTTCAAAGGATTTTTCTTATTAGAATATTTTTTAATTTAGTTTAATTTTTCAAGAGTTGAATTATTAAATTAAATTAGTCATCAAATCAATAATTAGAATCAAGCAAATTATAGTTATCTTTCATAATTAGATTATATTAGATAAAATTAATATAATTAGAATGAGACTTAAAATTTTATTAAGTACATGTTTAGAACATGAAAGTTGCCTACCATTGTTATAGGATTAAACCATAGTTCTGTTTATTATTAGGTTTGTTGAGCAAACTTAATGTCACTTTAAGTCGAATATGTTTAGTCTTATAATAATAGGTCTTACTTAACTAAATTTATATGATTTAGATGAGCAAATTCATGATCATATTAATTTAGAGACAAGATTATAAATAATATATAAGATATGTTTTGACAAAGAATTGTCACATAACGAATTTAAGAATAACATAGAATGTGATTAATAAAATGTTATTTACGTCATTTTAGTTTAATTGGTTTGTTAAACAAACTCAATATCAATTAAGTTAAAATGAGATCCTAACTTACTAAGAAATTATGTGATAGTTTCTCAGATTAATAATGAGGGTTATTAGTTTGTTTAAAATAGTGAGAACAACCAAATTTTATTAAAAGTCCTTAATTATTTGATGTTTAGGGCATAAAACTAATACTCGTTCCTTTTGTCTTTATTCAATTGTCGAAAATGAGTACCAACTTGTTTTTGAAGAGCATCTTGGATGCAAATAAACTGACTGGACCTAACTTTTCTGACTGATTTCGCAAAACTTGAAAATTGTTCTAAAAAAAGAGAAGAAGCTCTATGTTTTTAACACTCAATTCCACCTCGACCTGCTTTCGATGCAGCTAATGATGTTTAGGAGATGTATAATCTTTATGTAGATTATAATAAGCAAGTAACATGTGTGATGTTGACTAGCATGTCCCTTAAACTTTAAAGACAACATGAAACCATCAATGCAAGATCCATGATACTGTGCCTTCAAGAATTATTTGGTGCACAAAGCATGTTAGAGAGGTTTGAAACTTCTTAAGCACTATATCAATGTAGGATGGCACCTGAATCTTTGATAGAAACATACGTACTGAAAATGATTAGCTATATTAAGAAATTAGGCCAATTAGCCTTTGTTATGGACCATGAGTTGGACATTAATCTAGTGTTTTAGTCTCTCGCTCTGAACTTTCGTTCATTCATCATGAACTTTAATATGAATGAGAAAGAACTGACGTTATCTAAGTTGCTAAATATACTCAAGATAGTAGAAAGATGCCTTTGGAAGGAATCCACTATTGTTTATGTTGTTAATTCTTTAAGGAAGAAGAGTAAGACTCTCAAGAAGAATAAGAACAAGAAGCAAAAGGTTCAAGCTAAAGTAGCAAAGGCCACTGGAGGTGTCAAAAATAAGAATGACAAGGGCATCTGTTCCCATTGTGAGTCGATGGACACTAGAAGAGAAACTTCAGAGAATATCTTACTAGCTTGAAGAACAAGAAGCAAAAGGTTACTTCATAGTTAGGAATGTTTATGATTGAAGTCAATCTTTCTACTTTTGTTTCTCAGTCTTGGGCATTAGATACCAAATATGAATCTTATATTTGTAATAATGTGCAGGTACTGACAAACAATAGAGCATTGAAGAAAGGCGAAGTGAACTTGCTAGTTGACAATGGAGTAAGAGTTACTGCATTAGTTGTAGGAACTTGTAGTTTAGCTTTGCCTTTTAGTCTTGTTTAAAACTAAATAATTGTTATTTTGTTCTAGTTATTACTAGAAATATTA